>BQNB010129858.1:1710-19042 GCA_026074375.1 Tanacetum coccineum | reverse complement strand
AGCATTTGCATATTTATCATGAAAAAAAAGAAGAAAAGAGGGTGCAACAAAAAGCCACCCATGCGCTAAAAAATGTAAAGATGGTGTAAAATAAAAAAATTAAGTAATTATGAAGAATGGAGCTAGTAGCCCATTATTGCACCAAGACATCTCAATAATTATGAAGAATGGAGCTAGTAGCCAATTATTACACCAAGTCATCCCAATACTTATGAAGAATGGAGCTAGTAGCCCATTATTGAAGATCAGATTTTCAGACTTAGACTCTTGGACCTATAGATGGGCAATAGCTAGTTATGACAATCTTAGATTACTTTAGACTATTTATTTTGTATTTTTATATTAACAAACATTAAATGTGTATTCCATGTCTATCCAAACCGCTTTATCACCCTTTAAAACCATATATTACTCTTGTTGCCTTCAAGAATTATTTAGACCCTAACTGGTGCAGATTTGTATACTTTCCAAGCTTATGATAGAATACATGATATGACTGTGCAATTGAGCGATCACCCCGAAAATGAAACACTTAGACTAGTGGAGAGTTGAGTGACTTTTTATCCCCTTTTCGTGAGGTGTTCGGCTTTGATGTTTTCTAGCATAAGTGTTTTATAGATTCATTTCTTGAAATGATTCTCGAGAAATCTTTTTATGAAATATTATAACAGGTTCTACTTGAGGGCAAGCAAAAGTCAAGTGGGGGGATATTTGATACATCAAATATTTAATACTTTTTAGTGGCAAAATACCCCCTATATTACCTGCAAATGTTTCACTAATACTCGAAAACGAGATATTTTCTATCATTTTGTAGTTTTCAGGTGAAATGCAGGAAAATGAAAAGAAACAAGGGAAAAAAGGCTTAAAGTGTAATTATGTGAAGAATGTTACGGTGTAACACCAGAAATGGTTACACCGTAACATATATTAAGCAAGTACGAAGATCAAGGACAACTTTACGGCGTAACACCATATCTAGTTACGCCTTAAACATGTATTTGGAAGGAAATCTTACCAAAGATAGAGTTACGGCGTAACACCCCTTATGGTTACGCAGTAACCATGAAGATCTACAAATATGGAATGAAGATCACGTACGTATGGAAATTATTTGAAGGTTACGGCGTAACGCAATATCTGGTTACGCCGTAACAATTGCTTATTTATGAAATGTCGTGTAAGAAGGTTACGGCGTAACACTTTTATCAATTACGCCATAACAGGTTTGATACTTATAGATAGAGGCCTCATTCAAAGGCTTTCAACCTTTGAAGAATTCCACCTGGAGTCCAAGGGAGATCACACTTTATTTACTTTTTGTTATTAATCGTTCAAATACGAATACTGTAAGAATTATGAGCTTTTAATCTATGATTACTTTTATTTCTTGTTGTGTTTCCGTTACCATGAGCGGCTAAGCACTTAAAGTGCTGGCCTAGTTATGTAGTTACTATTGTTATGATGTTTGTTTCCTGTTAGATTATGGTTTCGTTAGATATTCCTTGACTATCATGTAACCCTGGGTTTTGGTAGTACGGGTGCTTTGGACCTTACTTGCCCTATTATTAGATTATCATGTCAATATGGGATCCATCGGGTATTAGGGAGGATGTATGACTTCGTCCCTAGTGTAGGAACTAATCGGTCTCCGCACTTATTACTCAATATACTTAAAAAGCACAGGAACTCTTTCAGAAAAGGTTAATAATCTGTATAGGTTATTAGATAAGTTTTGGGAATAGTTAGGATTAATCACTGCAACCTGGATATCCTACCTCCTATACGATTTGGACTGAGTCGGAATCACGAGAAGTATAGGATAGACTAAATATACCTATTCAAGTCTATCGACCTTAGAAACCACTAGTGAAACCATAGATAACATTGCACAGGAAAACGTTTTCATAACATTAGTAATGAAATAACTAGGTTAGCACGTTTTCTCTCCTGATATCTCCAACTCTTTTAATTTTCAGTAATTAACTTTATTGTTATTTATTTCAAATCAATCCAAAAACCATTTTTAAAATGTGACATTTCAAATTAAAACTAATTACAACTTAGCTCTTGGGACGACCTCGGATTTACCATTCTATACTACCCACGATCGGGTTCTCTGCCCGTTAGTGCGTTGTCAGGTAGATCGAGTTTTATAAATTTAAAACTTGAATAAATTAATATTTAAAAGAAAACACGCATCAGTATCTGTAGTGTTAAGTCAGCCAAACACTTTTTAAGATCCAACACGTGGAACGTGTCATGAACACCATTAAGCTCTTCAGGCAGTCTAAATCTATAGGCTACTGGACTGATCCTCTCAGTGATCTTAAAGGGTCCAATGTACCTAGGTGCTAATTTCTCTTACTTCCCAAAGCGTACCACACCTTTCCAAGGCGACACTTTGAGCAAGACATACTCACCCACACTAAACTCTAAGGGTTTTCTCCTTTGTCTGCATATCTTTTCTGATGATCACGTGTAGAATTCTAACTAACTCCTTAGACACTAGTGATTGAATTAATTGCATGTTTGCATAACCTAGTCTTCTATGCCATAAGGTGGAATTTTCGTCTAAGGTTGCAAGACATATTTTATCTTTCGACTTATTTCCTAGTTTCATCACATATAATCCTCTTTTTCTAATTCCTCTACCTATGACTTTTTCATCCTTAATTATTTCGTTATCATGTTCGCTAAATATTACTTTGCACTTATTATCATATATTTGACAAACACTTAGCAAGTTAAATTTTAAATTATCTACGTGTTCAACATTTTCAATAATTAGGGAGTCATGAGAAATCGTACATTTGCCTACTATGTTACCACGCAAATTGATTCCGAAAAAAGTGTTGCCTCCGTTATACTCTTTGTATGTAGAGAACAACTTTTGGTTACCCGTCATGTGTTTTGAGCATCCACTATATTTAATACACTCGTCGGGCTCCAATTTTATTCCTAAGCATATTTCATTAGACGCTTGAGCTACATGACAAGTTTCGTCTTTAATCTTTTCTTCCTCGTCTTCGCCACTATCACTCAACGCTCCTCGAATAAAAGCTCTTTGATTATTGTTTCTTGGCGACTTTGGACACTCTCCGATGAGATGATTTGGATCTCCACACCTAAAGCGTTTTCTTTTACTTATACCATTTTTTTCATCTCTACTTCTTTGCAATGACTTTCTTTCATCTCCTAGTTGTCTTAAAAATCGTCCTCGTCTTTTGAAGAATTTCTTGAATTCTTTCACGGCCATGGCGTATTCTTCGTCTTCACTTTCGGAGGTCGAGCTATCTTCATCACTAGATTCCTTTTTAGCCTGCCGACAAACAGATCTACTTTGTTCTCTTTTTTTTCTTTGACCATTCGGAATCTTTTCTTTATTATCACTTCATAATCCTTTCAATTTCCAATAAGTTCGTCGAGTGATAGTGATGTCAAATCTTTTGACCCGTCATAGCCTAACATTGCGCCCATTTAGATGAAGTGCCCTAAGAAATTTCCTAACATAATCCCTTGCTAGATAAAACATTCAACAACTGAGACTATAATAATAGTATTAAATCTAGCAAATCCATTATCTATCGATTCCTCTTTTTCTGGAATCGTAAATTGTTCATATTGTTGAACAAGGAAGATCTATTTTATTATCTTTGACTTGATCTGTTACCCCATTGGGGAGATGGATTTAATAAAGTATCACAAATTTCGTTTGCGTTTTACACATAAAAATTCTTTTGAATTCGTGACGTGGCAAAGCATTATAAATAATCTTGTTAGCTTCATGTATTTTTTAGCAACTTTCTTTTTGAGATCATCGCTTTGTTTGTCAAATGGTACAATTTCATCCTTTTTTAGTTTTAGGATTATTTGTGAACGGGAGGAAAATCACCAAAAGGTAATAAGATGGCCAAAGATCTAGATCTTTTTGATTTCACACATAAGTTTCGAATAATATTTTCTAATGAAATAAATCCATCACTTTCAATAGTGGTGGTCTTTGCATAGATTGCCCTTCTAAATATTTTTCCGATTCCATAGATCGAATCAAGTTTTAAAATACAATTTATTTTAAAAATCTTGTTTGGCGTGGCTTCTGATACCAATTGTGGAAAACTAGAAGGGGGATTGAATAGTTTATCGCTTTTTAATTTAACGTATTATTTGCTTTTAAAATCTTAGATTCACCTTTGTGTGAATTCAATATGTGCACAATATGAACAATACAATTAAATAAATAAATGATAACAAGATATAAAATAAATTTGCAAGACAAGAGTTAGAAAGATCAAACCACAACACAAGGATTTATAGTGGTTCGGTAATGAAGCACCTCTTCGCCCTACTCCACTCCTCGAGCACCAAACTCGAGAGTTTTCTTCACTATGTCAACAAGCTCCCTTTAGGCGGAGAAAACCATACACAACTTAGCTTACACAGATTTTCGACACTAAGCCAAATGTCGAGTTCTAATCCTAGCTAGAACCAATCTACCACTCACTTTGTATTTTGGGGACTAAAATACTAACCGCACTATCAACACTTCACTTCACCTAGAAACTAACACGATCACCCGATCTATCTAATTTCTTTACGATCACCCCGATCAAACTACTATACACACTTTCACAATATACACAAATGATTTACAAGATATAATACAATCGTAACGATGTTACAAGGATACAAACTAAGCTATAATACTTCTTTACTTGATGATAGAAAGTATTCTTCGTTTGCACTTGAGGATCTAGGCTTGGATCATTTAGAAACAAAGGCTTAAGATTTAATTATCAAAGGAATGAAAGAAATATGTAAACTGATTTAGAACAGAAAGAATGTGCAAAAGGTTAGAAAATCAGTGGGAAATAGTCCAGTATTTATAGGCAAAGCTGGGAGCCTTTTTGTCTGACCGGCCCCCTTAGCTCATGTGATGGCCCCCTTATCACTAAGGGGGCCACCCTTATATTCAAGGGGGCCGCCCTAGGCCACAAGACCACCCATTTTTTGTCTTTTTTAGGGAGTGTTTTCTGGAACATTTTTTAGCCGTTTAGGTAGAAAATTTGAATTCAAAATATTTTTTTTGAATAAAATATTTCTTTTAAAATGTAAAAAATGTTTTGTAAAGTTAATCAAAATTTTTGTAATTTTATAAAATAATATGAGGTAGAATAAATTTTTGATCATAACATGCATTATGCATTTATTTATTCATACCTTAAGTGATTATATATTCGAAATGGAAATTAACAATTAATTACTTATTTTATGTTTTAAAATTTACATGAACGTTTTTAGATTTTGTGATTATCAAAACGGAGAGAGTCGAAAAATAATTAAGAACGTTGTTAGCAATTATTTCATCAACATAGATCATCAAACTGTTTAACATGATAAACAAAAACATTTTTTATATATCTTGTATTCACATGTTCATTATTTATGGTTGTATCTAAAAGTGTAATGTTCTAAATTACAAGATATTATTAACATTAAAGACGGAGGATAAATATTTGAAAGGTGAGCAGTCGCATTTAGCCGACATCAAGCGAGTACACTTAAAAATATCAAAATTTGATAACATATCTAGCTTAGAAACTATTTAGATCTAATACGCGCGTACATAATGTTGAAATATGTAATAATATATTATTTAAAATAAAATACATTAAACCTCTTAAAAACAAGCATAAAGATGAATAGATAAATGCCAAAAATATATGTAAAATACTTTTGAATATCAATAAAAAAAATCATGAGACTTAGAAAACATGTTTTGAAAAAGTTTATAAACTAAATAAAAGCATAAAAATATTAACAAGAACGATTAAATAATTTCAACAATATAAATAATGGACCTTTTTAAAAAATTGTACAATGACCTATCGGAACGACATTTTTTTTCAAAAATACAATCATCCCAAGTGAACTAACGCCCCTTAACAATTAAATACAGAGTTATAAGCCCGCGCACGCATGGGATTTTGACATATTTTTTTAAAAATCGCTATCAATATTTATTATTTAATTCGATATTTGGTATAGTTGTCTTAAATCTTATAAATTGGCAACGGGATCGCTTTTATCATTTTTAAAATACAATTATTGTTGCTCAAATAAATATAATATTCAGGGTATGTTTGGAAGAGAGTTTTTAATAGTATTTTTGAGGAATTGGCGTTTAGCATTTAACATTATTATTATAAAGCTCGTTTGGAAGAAAGCATTTAGAATTTGTAAAATTATAAAAAACGTTAATTGCTCAATGCTCTTTGAATAAGCATTTAGCATTTTGGCATTTAGCGTTACGTTATTTTACACATTAAAATTATACTTACAGCTATTCTACCAAACACTTTTATAAATTAAACTGCTAAATGCTTACTGCTAACTGCTACTGCTACTGCTAGTTACAACAAATACAGTTTACATAGGTAGAGGGTGGCAAAATGGACTTCTTGTTACTTGGTTTTGCTGAGTTCGGTGAGAATGTTCATTCTTTGCCTAGACTCTAGTGGCTCTAAAAACTTAGTTTGCTTCTAATTACGATCGTAAGAGTTAGATTGGTATACCAAACTACCAAAGACAAACGTACATTTCATTGAACCATATCGATTAACTCAACGCTTGTAGAGCTACATGAAACATATTGTTGTTGGGATTTTATAACTAGTTAAACCATTAACTACGAGTACGCATCGGATGGATCTAGTTTTAGCATATAGATTAACACATATAAATTAAACAAGTAATTTACTAACCTTTTGTTTAATGATAAAAATCAATAAACTAACACCGGATCTTGATCTTGAAAACTTAGTGGTTAAGTTACCACCTCTATGGTTGCTCACACAATCACGTCAACCGAACACGTCTACATGCTAGTCTAAACTTCACGTTACTTGAACACCTTGTGTTACTCCTTCTTGAATCGAACACCAAAACAAACCCTAGTTGCTTAACCGAAAATCTAGCAAACCCTAATTAGGGTTTATGCAAAATTGGTTGAACTGAATTACAAGAAAAGGAAACCCTTAATTGGGTTCTTTGATATTGTCGACTAGACAATATGTAAACCAAAACCTTGAAGCTTGCAAGAACCAATCTTTAGCTCGTGGGAACTCAAATCGCACCTAAAACCATTATTAGGGTTTTACCGAACTTCGAACAAGGGAAAAGGGGTGAACCGAAATCCCTTGTGGGATTAAAATCGGTCGAATGGTTTAGGGAGAGGAAAACCGAAAATCTTGAGAGGATTTTAGGGATTTTTGAGTGTTGTGAATCAATGAATAATGAGTTAGAGTATGGGTTTTTATATAGGCACCCAAACCTAGTTCTTGTAGAACAAGAAAACTCTTTATTCCATAAATATCAAAACACTTCTTTCCTTATCTCCTAATTCGAACCAAAAACCTCTTTCTAGAAGCCATGGGGGTCGGCCAAATATTGCCACCCCTTAGGGTTATATACCGAAGCTAACACACTTAGTAGCAAACAAGGTTTTTGTGTTTGTGCCTCAACCAAAAACTAAACACTGTGAATTACCCCAAGAGATATTTGTGTTACCCAAGCAAATAGGGTCGAATAGTTTGTTCTTGAAAGTGGTTACATGATTCATTGACATATCCAGTCATTGATTTCTTTACCCCGTTACACACAAATACCCACCAACATTTCATAAGTAAACAAACACACATTTTGTTAGTAATTATGTGGTGATTTATAATGTTTGGCTATGATCGTTCGGCTGAGTTGGAATTCATGTTTCAACTCTATGATTAACCTTGTTGATAATTATCCACCAAAGAAAATCAGGGTGAAATTAGCAATCTCAAACTTCTCAAATAACTTATTTCACTCTAAGTTAAGCATATAAGACACTTTTCTGCATCAGAAACGCCTAAATAATATATTGGTCATTATACTTTCAAATTGTTTAATTAATCATAAGTTTCAAACTACTTAATTTTCAACAATTAATAACACCAAACACAAGCACCTTCAAGCATATTTCCTGCAGTCTTTCTTAAGGCAGACGATAGAAAAACAAACCACACAAACACAAAACTACATCCTAAATTCTCATGACATAATTCTCTTATTTAATTAATTCGTAGGCTTCCCAAAAGCTGCCAGAGATAACCTTAAAAATCGTCCTTATAAAGGAGGATAAGTTCTAGAATAAAAGGAAACAAAATCTCATACAAAACATAATTGAAAAACACAAAAATAAAGTCTAAAAATAGAAAAAAACGGTTTTTGAGGCCCCAAACAACCCCAAAAGGCCCAAAAGTGACAGGGCTCATAGGAAAGCAACGAGTCTTGACCGTTAGGTCATTTCCGAGTGACCATGTGAATTTCAGCCCAATCAACCACCAAAATTTATTGCAAAAAAATAAGCGCCAAGCGAATTTGTTACGCTGACTCACTCGTTGACCGCATCTGCATCATCCTCCCCCTTTTTGAAAAAGGACTAACCCCGTGTCTGGCTCCATCATCACTAACTCCTTTATATGGCACAAATCTGCAAACATTAAAAGTGAACAGAAACATATAATACCAGAAGGCTCGAATCTTGTACCAGTATCGTTGATCTTTTTAAGAACACGAAAAGGACCATCTCCTAGTGGTTTTAACTTCCTAAAACGCCCTGCCGAAAAATGCTCCTTACAATGATGAATCCAAACTAAATCACTTTCCTGATATAAAACCTGTTTATGACGTTAATTCCGCAGTTTTCCTTGCATTGTTCAATTATGCCGAATAATCGTTCTTGAACCGACAGATCAACTTTTAATTAGCTTAGCCAGGACAGCCCCTTCTTACTAACCGCCCTCCTCTGGAAAAGAAACAAATCCAGAAGAGTAATCAGATTCCCTCCATACACAACTCAACACGACTCATACCTGTGGTGCTATAACTTGACCGTTATAGAAAATTACAGCTTGTGGAAGAATAAGATCCTACTGTTTGGCATTGTCACCATTTAACACCAAAATGATTTCCTAAGCTCCGTTGACAACTTGACCTCCCAATCCAGTTTTGGTGATGGGAACTCTAACTAAACTGTAACTTAACCCCAAACAGGCCATCAAAGTACGCTAGAAATAGACATCACCAAACTTGGACCATCTCGATCAGAATAAAGTTTTAGGACATCATGCTAACTTCGCAATTTCTGTAAAAATACAGACCCAGCCACTTGACTACTTCAAATAATGAGCCATCTTCAAAAATTGATCAACAACTACCATAACAAAATCTTTAGCTCGCTGAGTACGAGGCAAACCCAAAACAAAATCCAAACTCACATCTTCCCATGGAGCAACAAGAACAGACAAAGGAGTATACAAACCTGCATTACGACTATGAGTTTTGGCAATGTGGCATGTACGACACCTCTCAAGAAGCCTGTTGACATCACATTCCATCTTGGGCTAATAAAACTGTTCATGAAGTATGGCCAAGGTCTTATCACGCCCAAAATGACCCGCTAATCCACCTGCATGACCCTCTAAAATAATAGCTTTACGCAAAGAACAAAGAGGAATACATAACCGCGCACCTTTAAACAAATAACCATCCAGCTTGGAAAACTGCTGAAAAGGACCATTATCACATTTAGTCCATATCTCCATAAAATTAGGGTCATCGTAATAAAGGCCACTAAACGAATCAAAACCTTGCACTTGAATTTGCATAGTGGTAATTAATGAATGACGACGACTGAGCGCATCCGCAACCTGATTATCCGACCCAACCTTATGTCGAATAACGAATGAAAAAGCCTGAATAAATTCCACCTACTTTGCATGGCGAGGTTTCAGCTTATGTTGCCCATTAATAAATTTTAAAGCCTCATGATCAGAAAACAGGACAAATTCATTAGAAAGTGAATAATGTCGCCAAGTATCCAAACTACGAACAATAGCATAAAATTCCTTATCATAAGTGGAATACTTGCATCTCGTATCATTCTGTTTTTCACTAAAGAAAGCAATTGGCCGCTGATTTTGACTTAGAACACCACCAATGCCCACCCCAGAGGCATCACACTCAACCTGGAAAACTTCATCAAAATTAGGTAATGCCAAAATAGGAGACTCGATTACCTTAGCCTTTAGAATGTCAAAAGCCTTGGCAGCCTCACTTGTCCACGTGAATCGACCACCCTTCATACATTCAGTTAAAGGCGCGATTATAGAACTGAAATTCTGGATATAACACTGGTAGAATGACGCTAACCCGTAAAAACTGCGAATATCATGAATAGTGGAAGGTGTTGGCCAGCTAATAATCGCCCCAACTTTTGTTGGGTCTATTTTTATGCCGCTACCAGTAACAATATATCCTAAGAAAGTCACTTCAGTCACAAGGAAGTGACACTTTTTCCCATTAGCATATAATTTTTGAGCCCGTAAAACAAAAAATATTTGCCGAAGATGGGACAAATGCTGCTCAAGACTGCTGCTATATATCAAAATATCATCAAAGTAAACGACAACAAAGTGGCCAATAAAAGGTTTAAAAACCTGATTCATAAGGTGCATGAATGTACTCGGCGCATTAGACAGTCCGAAGGGCATAACCATCCACTCGTACAATCCATCGTAAGTTTTAAAAGATGTCTTCCATTCATCTCCAGGTCGCATCCGAATCTGATGATATCCACTCCTCAAATCAATCTTAGAAAAAATGGTAGAACCATGTAGCTGGTCAAAAAGATCATCCAATCGCGGAATAGGAAAATGATACTTTATCGTTATCTTTTTCACAACTCTACTATCAATACACATCCAAAAAGTCCCTCATGTTTGGGTACCAACAAGGCAGGTACTGCACATGGACTCATACTCTCCCGAATCAACCCTTTCTTTAACCAAGTTAACTGGTATGGTTCAGGATAGTCTTCTGTCTTCATTCCCAACTTCTCAACCATATATGTAGAAACTACATTCTCGCAACTGTCCCCATCTATAATCATATCATAAATTTTCCCCTTGGAAGTACACTTGGTTCTAAAAATGTTGTTATGAAGCCATGAATTATCATCAACAGATTTTGAAACAGCCACATTCAAGACTCTGTGAATAACCAACGCCTCCTCACGATCAGGATATACCAACTCATCACCTGGTTTATCTACTTCAGGTTCTGCATCGGTATCATAAATCGGGCCGACGTCATCAGGTACGAAGGCCAGTGTTTTTAGATTTGGACAGTCACGTGCATAATACCCATGCCCACCACACTTGTTACAATGAGGGGCATTGTCAACATGTTCCCTAGTATTACCTGCAGCCGAAGTTGTGGGGGTGGTGGCTTTAGGTGTTGTTTTAGGTGCTGTAGGGGAAGCGATTCTGGTAGGTGGGGTGAAACGACTAGTGGAACCCTTACTCTTTGCCTTAATATGTTTTTCAACCCTTAAAGCTAACTTACAAACATCCGTATAGGTCCAATAAGGTTGAAGACTTACAATATCAGCAATCTCAGGCTTAAGGACTCCCAAAAACCGTGCAACAACCTGCTTTTCTTCTTCAACTACATCACACCTCATATGAAGCTTATCAAACTCATTGATAACCTCTTCCACAGGCATGTTCTGTTGGGACATATTATGATAGTCAAGAAAAGCCTCTTGACGATGATTTTCTGGTAGAAACTTAGCCTTCAACAGTTTCTTCATCTTTTCCCAAGTCTCAACCTTCAATTTCCCTTTAACTCGTCGCCTCTTATTAACATGATCCCACCATAACGAAGCATGTTGTCGAAGCTTGATGGCCACGAGTTTCACTTTCAGCTTGTCAGGGATATCCCGCACATCAAACACCCGTTCAACCATACTCAACCAGTTAATAAAATCATTCGGATGAACCTTACTTGTAAACTCAGGGATCTTAATCTTCAATCCCAGACTGGGAATAGGATCATCGCGATATCTATCGTCGCGATCTACAGCATGATCATTACGACAAGGTTGATAAAGGCGATTAACATACCTATGTTTTCTTCCGCCAAAAGGATTGACGTCCACTGGCTCCTCGTCCTAGACGTTGGGCTTAGTTTCTGCCTCTTCTGTCGGCGAGTTTAGCTGTAATTGCTTGAGCTCAAGTTCTTGGATCCGCTGCTGCAGCCTTTCAATCGTCTCTACATCATGAGGATCACGAGCGGGAGGTGCTGGTTCCACCTCAGCTTTCTTTCTACCATGGGTGTACATGATCACCTAAAGGCTCTGATGCAAAATAATGCAGATCGAATATAAAAACAAGCTAAATAAATAAAAGAACTAATCGAAAATTCTCAAGACGATAAATTCTCTTATTTAATAAATCATAGGTTTCTTAAAAGCTGCCTAGAGACAACCCTAAAATCGTCCTTATAAAGGCGGATAAGTTCTAAATAAAAAGGAAACCAAATCCTATGCAAAACATAATTGATTATGTCCAAAATAAAGCCTAAAAATAGAAAAACGTGATTTTGAGGGCCCAAACAACCCCGAAAGGCCTAAAACTGAGAGGGCTCACGAAAAATCATGAGTCTTGACCGTTGGGCCGTTTCCGAGTGACCATGCGAATTTCAGCCCAATCCGCCACATAAATTTGTTGCCGTAAAATAAGCATCAAGCGTATTTGCCACGTTGACTCGTTTGTTGACCGAATCTGCATCAATATACATGAATGGTTAGGATAGTCGATTGGAGAAATGTGTTTTGATAAATTGTTGCGAAAACGTAGATTTTGAAAATTTGTCGTGAGTTGACTTATTTAAGGAAAAGTGTTTGGAAAATGAGTTTTAAAACCCTGGAAAAATGTTTTATGAACGAACGGGTCATGCCGAAATTTCGTAAAAATATTATACTTAGAAATATTTTACAAAAACGTACTTTCTTAGGAATTTGACAAAAGACGAAACAATAAAATATTATTATTTTAATAAATCGACTAAAAGACGGAAAAATATAATCTATAATTTTATAAATTATAAAACTTCTATTAATGGTTTAGCGTAACTAAAGCGTGTCATTTCTTATAATCTACACAATTAAACTAGGTGACTTGGGGCTACCGGATGAACTACCTGAACATATTTATTAATATGTATTATCTAAGTCTTGTTATTTTACCTGTCTATTTTCTTAAATTGTGTAAGCGTATTATATCTAATATACATACTTTGACATATCTCCTTTGAGTCTAAATCACCAACCACTACGCAACCAATACTACTAAAAATAGTAATACGAAAATGTTTTCAAAACTCATATGCATCAAAATTCAAATATCCATTTCAAACGTATTTCTAAGTCGGTCAAATTGTTAGGTTGTGTCTGGACGTCGTTGCATAAAATTGTTTGATCATATTCTCAATTACTTATCATCTTTGTCAAGGTGAGTTCTTGTAGACGCAGTTTTTTTAACTTTTTTCCATTGGGGGAAAATGATACTCAAAATCTATTTCAAACTGTTTTCATTTCTATGCAAAACTACTATTTCTTTGGACAATGCTATGTGCCTATGAATGCTATGTGAATGACATGAGGACTATTTTTGCATGTGTCCTATGTGAACTTCTATGCAAGGATAATTTTGCCGACATATGTTAGCTCCAGCTGTTAGGCCCTAGGTGCGGAGGACAATAAGCGCTCAGACCATTTACGAATGGTTGGTATAATTGGAATGCTATGAATCTATTTGGAATGCTATGAATCTATTTGGAATGCCATGAATCTGTTTGAAATGCTATGAATCTACTTGGAATGCTATGATCATTGAAACACTATGGTAGAATGGGATTGCTATGTGGAATCTAAATCTATTGCATGCATTGTGCTTTCATATTGCACATTTGTCCACATCTTAAACTATGGCACAGCAACTGGTTTACTTCTAAACCTACAAGCTCACCAACTTTATGTTGACCTTTCGAGTATCATTTTCAGGTGTGATCAACAATTATTATTAGGAGGTATTGAGAATCACAGACTTTCCCTATCAGGATGATTTCAAAAGGGCAAGGGTTTTCGTTTGTTATGAATTTTCATATCAAAACAGTGTAAATATAAATTCTTGTAAATCTTGTATAGTGCAATCTTGTATCCTATGCGATGTGATCATAACGTTGCATCCCGTGTTTTTGCTTTAGCGGGGTGTGACATATTAGTATCCAGCGCCATAGTAGGTAGTGATTCAACCATTACTTCTTGGAGATGATCAGCAAGAGTATCAAATGACTTCCTTGATAGAAACCTTGCTTTCATATGTTTAAACAAATATCCATAATGTCCCTGTAACTCCTGAAAGAAATTCTTCTAGCATTTGAAACTAGCAGGTTTGGCTTTGTATAATGATAGAAGTCGGTTTGTCGTAGATAAGTTGGTGCTGGGTGAACTTGATGATGGTGTAGTTTTAGTATCAGTTACTGTTAATTCCTGGAGTTTCTCAGTATCCGAAGATACGAGATGAGTAAGACTCTTAAGAGATCTAATTGGTGTGGGGAATGGTGTACTCCTAGACTCCTCTACAATCTTCCCTTTCTCCCTTCGCTTTAATTCATACACTTCATCAGTTATTTCTTTTTCCTCTTCATTAACATTCACAGGTATGACAACATTAGTAATTTCCACCTCTTCATCATTAGTAATCTCCACCTCCTTATCATTAGTAATCTTCACCTCCGGGACTTTCCTTATCACTCTGGGCTCAAACCTAGTTCGTGTGAATATTAGGTTCATCATTCTAGGAGTAAACTATCACAAAACATTTCTCTCGTCTTTTCAACCATCTATTTCAAAATCTCCTCTACAGATGCCAAGTGCTTTGTTGACCAGTTTCCTACATTTTCCTAGCTTCTTGCGTCATTCTTACTTTATGAGTGCGATCAGCAAGACTTACTTGTAAATGTGTCTTGTAAAATTATTTCATCATCTGCTTACAAAACAGTGGCAACTGAGCTAGGTGGAGTAAAACGTGTGGATCTCGTGTTCAGGAAGAACTAAAATGAAATCATAGTTGATCGTTTAGACACAGGGGGACCTACTGTATCCATTTAGGGTTAGGGGTGACCTACGGGCGCTGAGGTGTCCTAGGAGTCATTCCTGGTAGACTCAGTCGCGGTGACTGAGTCAGAGAACATCTAAACCCAACCCCCTCCGCATTACATCCGTATAATGCTCCTGTGCTTCATCTCTTCAGAGATCATCCAATCTAGTATTTCATTCCAACTTGTCTTTGTATCTCCCTGAATAAGAGATTTTTTCATTATAGACATCACTTTCTAGTTGTGATACTTGTCTCTAGCAAGTACTTGAAATTTCAGGGAAACATAGTACATGTAATGACTAATGATGATCTTTGTAAATCTTGGATAAGGAATCGAAGATTGTTTGGATTGATGACAGGAGAATAGAAAGTCCTTCACATAATACTTCGCATAATCTAACTGATTATTATTGCGCGAAGCAATACATAATTTGCAATTATCTTGCAACAACAGAGCTGTTGACCCATCCAGGGACACTGTTGTTAAGACATGAATAATAAATCTTGCATATACGTTTGCTATGCTGCGAGAAGACCAGTTGTATTAAAGCTTATGCAGGTCAACAGCTCCCATTGTAAAGCCCAATTGTTGTTTATAGAATGGAAACCATTCTAAAAAAAAATTGATGTTGGTAGCGCGCGCGCGAGCTTATCATGATGTTTGGCATTTGCTTGTGGAATGTGAAAGATGTGTCACACACACACACAGAGGAAGAGACAAAGCTTTTTCTTGTCAAGCATAATTGTGAGCCTATACTTTGATCTGTCGTCCTTCAAAGTATGACATAACTGTGCCATATAGATCCATGGTACAGAGGAAGAAGCAGCAATACTGAATCGTAATGGATGATACATGATAATATATTCGTCAGTATTTGCCGTTGGGTGGGGATTTGCACATGTTTCAAGAGATCAACCTTTCTGTTTGCATCCATGAGATCATATCGTTTGTTTGGGGGACACAGTTTGTCTGGATGAACATCAGCTGCATGTTGTTGTTGTGCCATGATGATTACTGAATGAATAAAATTAAGATGTTAGTTAACAAACAATTCTTTTGACGTTTTTGTCTCTTTCCTCTCTGTTTGTTTTATATGTTCCGGCAATTCTTTTTGAACATATTTTAGATTAGTTTCTTTCTCATGTGCTCGTTCTTGTTTTTTATAGCACATGTCATACTCTTTATTCGAATTGTTCTTTTGATTTATCATTTCTGTGTGTGCTGACAATTCTTTTTCGAACACATTTTTGATTTGCTTTTCTGCGTATGGATTTAGCTCTCTCTTTCTGTTTTTAGAATGTCCTCACCAGAAATTCTTTGTGACATGATACTCTTTCAATAATGATGAATATTTCTCTTTTGATTTTGAATCAAAACTCTTTTGTGAAAAATGAAAGAGAAATCATACAACTTCTTAAAACCATTTTTGTGAAAGAGTATCATTTTGACACAATCACAGATTTTGAGAACTTTTTCCAGAAATCTTCTGACAAAAACTTTCTTTATAATGATAACATAGAATCATGTAATCACAACTCCACAATTGAATGGTCACTAAGTCACTTACTCCTCATATTGCAGAAAACGGTCGAAACCGGACATGACTTAGACACTTAAACAACTGCGACTTTCATGTTCATATTCAAGTTATAAAAACTTTTCCACTTTCACTTTTTGTCATGAATCCTAAACAATGTAGACAAACACATCTAATTCAATAACTGAATGGTCACTAAGTCACTCACTCCTCATTCTGTTCATTGCAGAAAACGGTCAAAACCGGACATGACCACTTTAACAATGTATATTTTTTATTTTTAAAAGGCGTGAATGCGTGTTTTTGATGGTTCTGTCAGTTCTCGCACTAAGAATGATTCTGAAAAGAAAGTCTCAATATATATATATATATATATATATATATATATATAATGTGAGGTTGTTTTCAGAACCAAATGAATGTACAGAAGTGCGAGAACCAATCTCAATCGTCTAAATATGTGATCAATGGCTGAAATTAATTGTGGCAAAAATGTAATTATATATAAATTCAGATATTTACTTTTAATCATTCGAGGGTTAATATAGGAATATCACAATCATTTAAAAAAACCGTCCATAACGTGATACTCTGATGATTATTTTTAGTTTCTATATCTCTCTCATTCAAACAAATCTCACCACCACGCAATTCCAATCCAGCATCCCATCTTACACTTTCATTGTTCGGCACCACCTAAACTATTACGACCGCAGCCATCTCTTCGTCAAAACTGTCAACCGCAAGTCGTAT
>BQNB010129856.1:0-14258 GCA_026074375.1 Tanacetum coccineum | reverse complement strand
ATTGTATTAGTTAAACCATATTTATAAAGTTAAAAACGTTTATTAATATCTCTTTAGTAAAAACGGCGTAACTTTATCGTTTTAAGTCTGTTTCTTACGTTTCTAAGTTTGTGAATGTTGAATGTTCTAAGTTTGTGAATGTTGAATATAGCTGGAAGCCTCCTAAATGTTGCAAATGTAAAGTGTTTGGACATGATGATAAAAAAATATGGTACCCAAAATATTATGTCCACACTTTCGTATTAAGACGAGTTATCAAAATATTACATTTTCATATTTTAAGTCCTCTGATGAACAGTATTTTTACTGTTCATGTACTTTTATAAAATTAATCATCGTAAACTCGTAAATGTCGTATCTTATTCGTTTTAACTCTGATTTTAATGATTCCTTCGAGCACGTCTTTGTAATTAAAAGTTTTATCTAATTAATATATTTTTCAAAATGTATCTGAGATGAATAGTGATTTTTACTGTTCATAGTTTATAAAATTATTTTTATAAACTTTAATTATCGTAAATACGAAAAAAAAATCCATAACTCCTTCGTTATTGATCGAAAAATTATGATTTTTAATGTTTTGGAATCCAAAAAATATGTAATATCTAGGAAAAATATCCATTTGTATATATCAGAAGTTAAAGGTAAATGGTTTTTATAAAACACGTTTTATAACTAAATCTTGTAAATTACGTATCTCCTTCGTTATAGCTCGGTTTTTCGAGTTACTTACCTTTTTTGGAATCCTCATGAGATGTTGTATTTTATAAAAATATAAAATAAATACTTTATATTTCAATTTTAATCAGAAGGTTTTGGTCATTTTGTAAAAATATGTTTAAAACTTGATTTTATACCTTTTTAGTTTAGCCACTTTGTTACAAGTCCATTACAACACTTAATATCACATGTCTTACATACTTAGGGTCCTTAGTCCATCATTTGTCCAAATATTTTCCAAGAATCACAAGATCCATAAGTCTACACACCTATTTGTTCATGAACTTTTATAAATACACTTTTTAGGTAACTAGTTTATATAAGCTTTTATACATAAACCACACTTATATAATGTACATACTTCCATTATCACATGTTCCTATCAACAATATAGCACATGACAAAGTATATCATACCATGATCATAAGTAAAAATTCTATTTTTCATGTAAATAAGTTTCCTAGATGGTGATTAACTACATAGACATAATATACATATGAAATCACAAATGTAAAGAGATTAAGGTTCTTAGGTAACTTTAGTATGATGTATGGTGATGAACAATATGATTTAAACCCTTGTTTAGCAAACAAACCCTAGCTTCTAACACCTTGAAAACCCTAAATCCAAGTAAACCCTAATTTCAAACCTTCCTTTCTTAACCCTTTTAAATGCTTAACCAAGCCTTCAAACCTTCTTGGTATATCTTAGATATGTTGCTAAAACACTTGTATATGTTGTAAATAAATTTGGTATGGATTGTTTATGTGGTTGTGGTTTAGCCGTGGGTTTTAAGGAGAGCACAAAAGAGATTTGTAATTTTTTCACCCAAGAAATGAAATGTGTGTGTGTGTCTTTCTAGTGCATGCCTTATATACTTCAAATACTAGTAAAAAATCACTATAAGAAAGTCTTAGACATAAGGAGGATTTCTATGGAAAGTCTTGGTCAAAACTAGTTAGTCATGCTTAGGTTTAATGAGATATAAGTTGTACAAGCTCAAGTTGGTATTGTGTGTGCTCATTGTACCCTCGGGACAATGTTTCCATCCAAAATTTATGGGGAGGAGGGTGCTAGTTGGTGATTTTTGATTATTTACAAAATATCTTGCATTGTCTTGAAGTATAAGTTGTAGATTAAATGCATAAAGATACAACTAGTAAAGTGTATGTTCTATTTAATTTATTTTATGTACAAAATGACTAACAATGTTAACATGGGTGAATTTTTATAAAACTTTAGGTATTGGGTATAATAATGGGTATTTGTTGAAGCGTAAAAAAGTTTTGGTGGTTCCGGGTATGCCTAAACGTATTTTATCGCGAAATGTAAACACTTTACGTAACCAATAAAAATAAAATGTGCAAAGTTAATAATTATCCTCTAAATAATTATCTAACACTTGCTTGATGTAAACATTTAATTGTTTGATGCCCGTTTACATTAAACGATAATTTTTAGCTTACGTGATTTAACTTAACGATTTCAATTTAAAAGCAAACGCTTACAATACTAAAAATAAATAGTGAATTTATTAACGACGTACAATGACCCTAAACTACGAGTTGTTATAGTATTCCCCCATTAAATGAGCCTTGTCCTCAAGGCTTAAGACGCGGCACTTGACGAAGGTGCGATCTTTGTGAAGAGGTGTGGATACTTCTTCCAGAATTGGTCTTCACGTTCCCATGTAAACTCAGGACCTCTCTTAGAGTTCTATCGAACCTTGACAATTAGAATGTGGCTTTGTTTCAACCGTTTAACTTCACGATCCATGATTTATACTGGTTCCTCGACAAAATGAAGCTTGTCATAAATATGAAGTCCATCCAACGGAACGGCTAATGGTTCGTCGGCATAGCACTTCTTCAAGTTGGATACATGAAACATATTGTGAACCCTACTCAGCTCTTGAGGAAGTTCAAGCTTGTAAGCAACGGCTCCAACCTGGGTTTAGCTTCCCCCGTTTTCCAAAACATACTACTCCTTTCCAAGGCAAAACCTTGAGCATAACCCTATCTCCAACTTGAAATTCCATCGACTTACGCTTTAAATTGGCGTAACTCTTTTGTCGATCATGAGCAGCTTGAATTCTTTACTTGATCTGAATGATTTTATCGGTCGTCTCTTGAACTATCTCTGTACCAGTGAGTTAAACTTCTCCAACCTCGGCCCAACAAACCGGTAAATGACACTTTTGACCATAAAGTGCTTCAAACGGTGTAGCCTTAATGCTAGCATGATAACTATTGTTATATGAAAACTCGACTAATGACAAATGGTTAACCCAACCCTTTCCAAATTCGATCACACAAGCACGCAATATATCCTCGAGAGTTTGAATAGTCCTCTCGCTTTGCCCGTTAATTTACGGATGATTTGCAGTACTCATATCCAAATTTGTACCTAAAGCTTTCTGAAGTGACCTCTAGAAATTTGATGCGAACCTCGGGTCGAGATCACAAATGATTGAGACAGGTATCCCATGCCTCGTGACCACCTATTTTAGGTACATTCTTGCCAAATTTTCCATGGGATCAGTTTCCCTCATAAAACTCGACCAATGGAAAATGTTTAACCCAACCATTTCTGAAGTCGATCACACAAGCACGTAGCATATCCTTAAGAGTTTTAGTGTCCTTTTCACTTTGTTTGTCAGTCTACGGATGAGATGCACATACTCATTATCCAAGCTAGTACCCAAAGCCTTCTGAAGTGACCTCCAGAAATTTGATGCAAACCTCGGGTTGCGATCATAAATAATTGAGACAGGTATTCCATACCTTGTGACTACCTCCTTTAGGTACATTCTCGCTTGTTTCCCTATGGGATCAGTTTTCCTCATCGGTACAAAGATTGCATATTTAGTTAGTCGGTCAAAAATCACCCAAATGGTGTCATATCCTTGTGGCGACTTAGGAAGCTTC
The DNA here is from genome assembly GCA_026074375.1 of Tanacetum coccineum. Classification (NCBI taxonomy): domain Eukaryota; kingdom Viridiplantae; phylum Streptophyta; class Magnoliopsida; order Asterales; family Asteraceae; genus Tanacetum; species Tanacetum coccineum. The sequence continues at coordinate 10,611 of BQNB010129856.1, read as the reverse complement.
GTGATAATATCCATCATGATATTATCCCACTTCCATTGAGGTATCTTGGATTACACCAACAAACCTGATGGTGTTTGATGTTCCGCCTTGACCTTAGCACATGTCAAACATTTGACCTAAATAGTGGCAGATTGTCGGCCTTCAATTTATGCCACGAATATAGCTTTGGGAGGGCGATTATTCATATCTGATAATCTTTGTCAGAACCCGGATGGATAGAGTATTTTGACTTGTGGGTCTCGTGCATGATCATAGTCCTTAAATCGCCATAATAGGGTAACCAACTCTTGCCATTTAAGCATAGATTTCCATGCGTGTGGGGTTCTAACTTTTTCGTTCTAAGTTTCTATGGATCCTTTGAATTTCCAATTAACATACCTCTAACATATTCATTCTTGATGTTCTCTGGCTTTCGTGCTTCAGTCTGAGCATAAAAGATTTGTTTAGGAAGATCCAAGCTAATTGTTATCACTAAGGCCTGAACTCTTAATGGTTTAATTCGTTCTTTCCTGCTCAAAGCATCAGTAACAACATTTTCTTTCCCCGGCGTGATAACGATATCTCACTGTCGTTAATCACTGAGCAACTCTAAACCAACGACGTTGCCTCATGTTCATCTCTCTTTGTGTCAAGAAAGTGTGTGATACTCTTGTGATCTGTAAACACCGTACACTTGGTTCCATACAGATAGTACCTCCAAATCTTTAGAGCAAACACCACTGCACCAAGTTCCAAATCATAAGTCGTATAGTTATTCTCATGAATTTTTAATTGGCGTGATGCATAAGCAATCACCTTCTCTCTTTGCATCAACACATCACCCATACCTTTGATGGAAGCATCGCACTATATGATAAAATATTTGCTTCCTTCAGTAAAGCAGAATGGTGCATACACACTTCTGTTAATCAGATGAAACGAATGCTTCTGCTTGGCACCTCAATCAAACTTAAGTCCTTTTTGAGTATGCTTGGTCATTGATCTTGGCGAAATCTTCGAAAATCTTTGATGATCTTCGGTAGTACCCAGTCAAGACCTAAGACATTGGACAAACCTTCATTGGTTGTCTTGAGAGCATGTAATCTTTTATTGATTCGATTTGGCGGGGTCACGTGAATGCCTTGACTATCAATTTGCGGGGCGAGATATTTATACTTGGGAATCCAAAATTCGCATTTAGAGAATTTAGCATACAACTCCTGTTTCTTAAGCAATTCCAGAATTGCCTTAAGATGTTCTTCATGTTCCTTCTTGTTCTTGGAGTAGATAAGGAAATTGTCAATAAAGACAATCACAAACCTATCCAAAGATGGCTTGCACACCTGATTCATGAGATCCATAAATACCGCCGGTGCATTCGTCAAGCCAAATGGCATAAACTAGAACTCGTAATGACCATAGCGAGTTTTGAATGCCGTCTTTGGAATATCTTCTTCACGTACTCGAACCTGGTGATAACCTGATCGCAAGTCTATCATAGAATAAACATGGATCCTTGTAGTTGATCAAATAAGTCGTCGATTCTTGGGAGTGGATAACAATTCTTTACTGTTAGCTTGTTCAGCTCTCGGTAGTCGATGCACATTCGAAACGATCCATTCTTCTTCTTGACAAATAAGACTGGAGCTCCCCAAGGTGAGGAACTGGGTCTTATGAAGTCCTTGTCAGAAAGTTCTTAGAGTTGGTCCGACAATTCCTTCATTTCAGATGGAGCCAATCGATAAGGTGCCCGTGCTACAGGTGCAGTACCAGATATCAAATCTATTTGGAATTCCACTTGTCGAGTCGGAGGGAGACCCGACAAGTCTTCAGGAAAATTTCGAACGATCGGTACATCCTGAAGTCGCTCTTCTCTTACTTGTCTTTAGTCTCCTTTTGTAGTGACATGTTGCCAAAAAAGATAGACATCCTTTTAGCATGTACTTCTGTTTTTTTTTTTTTTTTTTTTTTTTTTCCTTTTTTTTTTTTATGTATTGTAGTGATGTGATGATGTTAATTGAGTCTCAGTTTCCTCGGTTGCTTCCATCACCACAAACAATAAGTTTTCATTTCCCAGGGAATCTGATCGATTTTCTCGGCCACATAACAATTGATCTGCTTGGTACTTTTGCCTAACCAATCCATATGATTATGACGATCGAGGACTACCAAGTTCATTTTTGGTTAAAATTCAATACTATGGTCGGTCTTTTTGTACAGGTTCACCTTGCCATAAAACACTTGAAAAAAAAACTCAATCACGTACTTCTGATATAAATTTCTAAGACTGTAGCTACCTCGATTGCTTTTTGAATTTTTCAAAAATGCTCCCCCTCAACATATGCATCAATTAAACAAAAGTGGGTAGCACAAGGAGGAAGGAGTATACATATGAGTCCACAAATTCACATTTTTATTAGTTTTCATATTTAAATCACATTTTCTCCTCTTATCAAAAAATTCAAACCCTTTGATATTTTGGATATCAATTGATTCGAATATGTTAGAAAACTTGGAGAAAATGTAAGTATTTTGAGTGGGGACAATGTTAATGCTCCACCTGAATCTATAAGGGTACGTTGGTAGTGGACAGATAAAAAAATTTGAAAGAATTTGAGTTTAACGAGAAAAACTCTTGAAAAACTTTATACTCGTCAGTAAACATCTAAATTATACACTACTTACTTCAATAATGTACATGATTTTTATAACAAAATAAGATGATATTAACCTGGAGTATCAGAATGATGAATCATTCAGTTTCTGAATAAGTCAGTGGTTAAAGATCTCTTTGTCCGTCCACACAATAAAGATTTCGAAGACTCCTAAAGATTCTCCTAATCTTGGTGCCTCCTCTCGATCACCTCCATAAAATCCTTACTCCTCCTTCTATCATCTTCAGACCAGATTCTGGTTTCCATGCCCTCATTGTATTCGTACACAAATTGGAGTTCTTTAAAACCATGTGCTTCTGTGATCTAGCTTGTCCATAATCCTTTGCAATGTGCCATCACTGAACTTGTACACCTCAGTCTCTCGCATCGTCTTCTTCTGATCATTCTTGTCTCTGTAGATTACTGCTCTTAGCTTGCTGACTATTATGTAGTCTTTTTTGAACAAAAAGTCAAAAGCATCCTAATCTGGTTGAGTAAGATTGAGTTTTGTCTGATAACTTTCAACCCTGAGCTGCAGATCTTCTACACATTTTCTGATGATGATGTTTCTAATCCACAGGTTGACTGCATTGAAGAAATGAACTTTGTCGTCACCAGATAAATGATTGAGCTAACCTTGAAGATGAAGTAGGTATAGATCTTCAAAGTCATTCGGGTGCACATTCTTAAAGTCAGCCTCAGAGATCTTGTATTCCTTGTAAAGTCAGCCTCAGAGATCTGAGGGATACCCGTATCTTTCATAAGTCTTAAGACTGACAACACTGAGAATCCGCATGTAATATCTGACTTTGCTGCGATCAGAGGGGGTATTGTGTCTTGTGATGTAGAATTCTTTGCGCTTGAACCACCAATGAGAGATACCATAAATAGCACTAATATCATACTCACATTCACTCTTAATCCATAATAACGGTACTAGTTCTTCAAGTCCAAAGTCTAGATATTGAGCTGCTTTCAGCTTGGAAATGGACAATGCCGATCTTCTACCTTTGTCACCTGACACCAGATACTCCATATCCTTATTAAAGAAGAATTGTGACTGAATGGTTACCTGACCAGGAGGTCCTCCTAGGGGTAAAGGTTTTTTCACATTAGGAATCTAAACAAATGGCCTTTAGGATTAACAAATCTGAACTTGATACGTAAAGCATTTCAGTGACACTCTTCCATCTGGAATTGCAGGGAGATGATGTTCTCGTGAAAGGCTTTGGCTACCTTGTATGTTGGGCCTTCCAAGTCAGACTTACTGAGCTTCTTCTTCCTAATCCTTTTGCAAAACCATGTGATGAACGATCCTATATCACCTCCACTGTTTGTCTTACTGATCTTGCACATGTATTCAGCATCTGTGAGACGTAGAGTGATGAAAATATTGGCAGATGTGTTATTTAGTGGTTAATTTGTGTGTTTTTTTGTAATTCTTATACTTCGACTTACGAGGGTCTAGTGATGCCTCTTAGTAGTTAGAGCCGCCCTTTAGAGTCTGAATTGGTCCGTGGTGATTCTCCTCTTTGGGGTTTCGTGCAGGAGGTTTGCAGAGAGTTGGCGCTTGGTCTTCAATGACAATGGCTTTACCTTGCTTTCTACTACAGGGAGTGGTCGGGTGGCCTCTGCAACAGGTTCTCGAATAGCCACACCGCCAACATGTTTGTGCCTGAAACGATTCCAGACTTATCTGAATAGCATGTTCCATATCAAATTATTCACCTTCACCTTGATGTTTGGGTTCAGGTTCAGGTTCAGAGTGAGCTGGTTCTTGATCAGGTTCATTAACCAGCTAGAAAGAACTCATTTCCTAGTATGACTTTTGAACTTTACCCTGCGAATTTTGTAGTGGTATAGCCTATAGTTGACCTTTTCTTAGCAAGCTTTGGCATAGGTGGCTTATAGTAGAGGCCTTAGAAGGTTTTATCCGTAGTTACCTTCAGCTTTGCGCTGCAGGTGCTGGTTGCTTGACTTTCGATAGCTGGTTTGGCTTGGGTTGCTTGGTACTGCAGATTCCTTTTTTTTTTCTTTCCCTTTCCCTTTTTTTTTTTGGCTTGAACTTTCTTGATCAGCTTTGCGACCATTTCAGGATAAGCATTGTATTAGTATGGTGCAATTCGTGATATTGTTCGAGATCAGCTCGTACGGGAATTGGACATTCAAGAGTTTATCATTCTTCGCCTTATTTCATGGAAAGATTTTAAGATTTCCAAGTCTAAGTTCTTTCTTCAGGAAGATGAAAAGAGGATGTTGATTTTGAGTGAATATATTGGTTCTTCCCAAATGACAGATAATGAGCTTCGTGAACCGACAATAAGGAATAACGTGAGCCTTATCTTTCTTGCCCTTCTTAGTGGGACTGTCCAGATTGGCCTTATCAGTAAGAAAGGTCTGGGTGGCTTGTACAAATTCTTCCCACATAAGTTCAGCATAGTCTACATTAGTACTTGTAATAATTCACCAAAGCATCTGAAGAACTGGATATCTGGGCATATCATGCCCAGAAGTCTTTCCGGTGAGACATTGGTTGATCATAGACAATATCGCTCTCCAAGGCTGATACAGGTTATTCACCGCCATTCTTGACACAAAGTGAATAACCTCAGTATACCCTAGTGCATTCACAAAGTCCATAATAGCATCACCTGACGGAGGTGATACAAACTGGTGAGCTTGATCAATTGGCGTTATCTCTAAAGCTTCCCTCAGAAGATTAGCATCCAGTATGAATCGGGTTTCATCCAGCTTAAAACTGTAAACTCCAGTCTTGGCCTCATATGTGAGCGTGTTCTAGAATTGTTGAATGTAGATAGCTGGAACCGAGTCTGAGGCCGTGAATGCCCTGAAGAAGTTTGTATTCTATAGAATATCCATAGAGATCTGAAAGATTGGATTCTTTTGCTTCTTTTGAAGATCCAAGACATATTTGCTCTTTCTAATGGGCACCCATGCAGCAAATGGGAGTATTTGATCATCAAATCTTGTGGGAGCAGGAGCGGGAACATTCTCATAAGCCATTTTGTCTGCACAAGGATATCAACAAAGACAAGCAGACATGACATATATCTTGATGTTAGATGAGAACATTGACATGCTTCGATTGATTATGGCGAGATTAAGTCCACGTTGGTCAAGGATATTCGATGAACATAAACAGGTTAACAAGTCCCGGATGGGTGTTAACGAGGTAATTGTGCCTTTGGATTGGGCCTTGAGAGGGCATTGGGACTAATGGGCTAAAACTTTGAGATTTTGGCCCAAACCGCTACCCACTTAGTCCCAAACCGCTATGAGGATAATTAATCAAACTGCTATGGAGAGGAATGAGCAAACCGCTATGTAGGGAAATGATCAAACCGCTTTGCAGCAGAATGATCAAACTGCTACGACCAAACAACAACGGAATACTATAATCATGTTTTATCAAAACCTCAAATGACCAAACCAGTATGACTATTTTATTCATTTTAATCAAAAACTATGACCCAAAAGTATGAATATTTTATTCATTTTTTTAATCAAACGCTACCAGTTTAAGAAAAAATTTGAAATAAAGTTTTTTTAAAGATGGGATTATTTTAATAATAAAAATAATCTTCATCAAACCGCTACCTTGTAGCGGTTTGCCTGTTTATAATAAAATAAGCATTTATCATCAAACCGCTATCAGGCATATCAAAGCAAACCGCTATCATGCATAATTTAAGCAAACCGCTATCAAGCAAATTCAAACCAAACCGCTATCAAGAATTTACATCAAACCGCTACAGAAAAATTTATCAAACCGCCATCAAGAATATTCATCAAACCGCTAACAGCAACCTAAGACGCAAATGCATTTAAATACCAACTTAAACACTAAGGGACATACATTCAAGGCATACCATCCATTCCTTAAGCATACACAATATCGTAAAAACATGATACAACAACAAACTACATCAGTGGACTTTCAAAAGTCAAACAATATAATAACATCTATCATATCTGCACCAATATGAGATTTAGGATCAAACTTGGAAACATCAAAAACTAGCATCATTCTTTTCCTAACTACAACATATCTAGCAATAAAACATAATCTAAAACACTTATTGGCATTTCGATTGAAAAGCAAACTTAACCTAGATCAAGGCATCAAATTGTGATAGTTTTAACCTGATCTAGTACTGATCGAGTGTTCTCTACACCAATCCGCACCTATCCCAATCACCAAATAACATATTTCCATAACATTTAAAATTTCGATTATATACTAGGTTGAATCTAGAGAATGAAACATTTTAAATGCATTTTGGATCGTTTAATTTCATCTAAGGCATCATCTAACAGCAATGAACGAAGTTTTCTAGTTACCTTAGCAAGAAATCCAACAAAAATCGTGAATCAAGGATGGCGACTAGGTGGCGGTTTGCGTGTGAGTGTGTGTGTATTTTTAATATTTAACCAGGAAATGAAGGTTTGACCAAATAGTCTAACCGCTACCTATTAAAACTAGCGGTTTAGGAATGGATAGATTTGGTCCCTTAGGTTTCTAACACATTCAACTTTTGGTTTTAAAGGTTTTCTATGGTTAAAGGAGTTTGGGAAATGGCATAATTAGTCCTTCAAGATTAATAGAGCTAAGAAACAATTAGCATATTGCACATAAGTCCCTGAACACTTTAAATAATGACAATTTTGGCCTTTTGAGTTAAAAACAATTAACTCCCCTTCAAATTATAAACCCTTATTACTAGAAATCATTTTCTATTAATTGTATGATGTGATCTAGAAACCCGTTTGATGCCATAAACTTGAAATCACTCTCCCCCTCAAACAATGACCCGTTTTCTATTGAAAGAGCTGTAGTCGTTGTTTGAGTTTGAAAAGTTTATTTTGAAAAACCTGAATTGATGAATTTCAAACAACACTTTACAACTGTGATTAACACAAATAATTTTTGAAGAATCAATTAAGAAGAAAATTATTTGGTTATAAAAGGAAGACTTCTCTTCCATAATAGGTAAAACGCACTGAAACGTACATTAATCCTTGGATGCACGGATATTAAGTAATCCGAGCCCGGGAAAAATTAATTACCCATTGTTAGGAACAACTGTCTTTTTGGCGACATGCTTTCCTCAAAGTGAAAAGCGGGTTGCAGTCAGAAATAACTGCAAGCCATTTAGACATGTTTTAAAATGGTTTGAACTTCCGCTCGAACTTCATTTAAAGACCTGTGTCATTATTGAATGACATTTCTAGGTTCGTAAATGTTATCGATTGACAAAAGACATGTCTGGAAAAATATTTTTGGTATTTTCTAATTTTCTCATTTTTATGGTTTTTGTAGGTTTTGTTGGGACTTAAAAGACTTCATGGATTCTTAGAAGTTACTACTGCTCAGGTACATAATGGAAATTATGCTAAGTGGTTAGTACTGGTAGTATAATGTTACCACTGCTAGTTACTACTGTTAGTATAATTTAGTACTGATAGCATAAAGTTACTGCTGTTAGTTGAAGTTAAGACTGCTCAGTGTTGAAGAATAAAATATAAGCTAAGTAGTTAGTGCTGCTAGTAGTAAATGTTAAGACTGCTAGTACAAGTTACTACTGTTAGTATATATTAGTACTGCTAGTACTAATGTTACTACTGCTTATGTTTATTAGTGCTGCTGGTGAAAGGATTACAACTGCTTCAAGACTTTCTACTGTCAAGAGGATAAAGACGAATTAAAGAGATAAAGATTGTTTGGAGAACAAGAATACTTGTGAAGATAAGTAATGAGATACTTATGTACAAGATATACATAATGTATTTATTTAAAAGATTACGTTTATGTTTAGAAAAGATTAAGATATCTTAGGAATGTATCGTAAGCCGACTAGGACTCCTAAATCTATAAAAGGAGGCTCTAGGGCATTAGTTGGTATATCAGTTTTGCATATAAGTCTTCATAGTTGTCAAAGTCAATTAAGAAAAGCTTCAAGGTTGTAAACCCTAGTACTAAGTGAAGAGTACTCATATTATTGATCTAATAATATTTGAGCATTTGGTTATATCTTTGTTTGTTCAAGATTACTGTTTTATTCATAATACTTCTAGGTATTAAGGTGTAGATTCCGCATACACTTTAATATACATACAAAGTTTCTACAACAAGTTATTTTGGATTTATCCAAGGTAATTTAACCTTAGACAACCTAAGGAATCGATCTATGTTTGGGATCAACAAATATAAATCAAAAGTGATTCTCTCCTAAAATTCAGGACTCCATCAAACTCCCTGTTAAACCATAACCGTTTTACGTAAAATAGTCAATTGAAGTCGACTTTTCAGCTTTCATCAGGAAAACTGACAAGATCGAAAGACTTTAAAATACGAATTATAATATTTTATAATACTTAACTCTGGGCTAATTACCGGTTATCACAATCTAACCCCCTTAAAGGAATTTTTCCGTGAAATTCAACTCAAATCATTGAATCACAACATCGACGGGAAATTCCATTCCTCGACGAATCACATCAAATCACCAGGGTTTAGTCTTTTCAATCAAGGTTTCTTATGATTCCTCTAAAGACAAATTTTGTCCATAGTCCAAATCCTACATTTTCTAATGGTTAATCTACGTCTATTCACACAACCTCGATAGTTTTTCCTACTATCCCTTCGTTTAATAATTTATTCAAACTTAGGTCACACAGTCTCAGTCGGGTGTCTGAATAAGATCCAGTCCTTGACGTGAAGACAATTCTATCATAATTGGCATTGTCAAACTCTTTGGTTATTCAACCAACGTGACTAACCCTACAGGGTATATGTCCTACATAACATGAATCACACTCTACTTTCTCAAGAACGTCTATGGTTCTTTTGTACTCAAAATCTCCAAGTAAACCTTACTTGGTCAAACACTTTAGGGTCTACCTATTTAGGAAGACCATTTCAATGTCTAAACCTTAACATTATTTGCCTTAAACTTTTTCCAAATCAATCCTACTCAACGAGTACCTTAAATCTCACTTCACTTAGATAGGTCAAGATACCTCTCAAAAGCTTACACAAGAAAAAGTATAATCAGGTTTCAAATTCGATTACTAAAATTCCTTCCAACTTTCCTCGTGACCTATTCACGGTCTTTAACCTTCCTATTAGCCTTTCTAAAGAAATGGTATAATCAAGCAACTCGAATATATTTCAAGTTTACGAAATATACCAACCGAATCGTACACTAACCCTCATAAGAAATGGGTGTCCGCCCTAACACAAGCGACTAATCATAACACAACCACGCATGGGAAACTGTGCTCTCAAGCACTGGTCTTATCCATCCATCCGATAATAACACAAAATACTGCTAACCACAAAAATCGAACAAAATTTCCTTCACTATCGTAAAAATGATTTTAATAAAAATCATCTTAACGACTAATAAGGATTTGTCATAACTATCACTACCAAGATAAAACTTTTCTAATCATAATACTGACACTAACCGACGCTACTCGGTTTAGTGATATACACAACTACTAATCAAATCCCATACATCCTACACATCTCCTCTTGGCTCCTGCCCTCTCCTCATACTATTAACAATCTCAGCCAAATCCAACCGCACACGCCTCTCCTTTGTGATCTGTAATCGCAACTCCTAGTTCTCCCTTTGCATATCACTAATGGCATGCCACAGAGCTGCTCTCTGTGCATTCGTCTGACCTGCTTATGACTCCAGGGCTAATACTGGTCTCCAAATTGCTCCAAAAGTCACTTCAACCCTCTCATGATCATGCTCTAGACTCCTAAATCGATATCTCAGGGAGAAGACCTAATCCTTGACTGCTCCTGACCTAGTAAATAACTCCCCTATATCCCTATCATACCTCTTAAACAAAGCAGGTAATAGCTTGTAGGATCCCGTTTAATACTTCCACTTCAAAACACGAAACCCGAATCCAAGAAAAGAGAGAGAGAGAGACTCGTGTA
>BQNB010129855.1:0-19043 GCA_026074375.1 Tanacetum coccineum | reverse complement strand
TTGGTAACAAACGTGCCATGAACGTGCCCTGATTCACTTTTAAATTTTTTGTCTGTAAATGTAAGAAGAAAAAGTGTAAATGTAAGAAGAAAATGATTTGTGTATTTGTTCTTACTCATTTTATTAGTTTTGATAATTGCCGAAAGTTAGATGCAAAATTGATATAATTAGTAACAAACGTGCCCTGACCTAAGTTTTATGTTTGTGATTAAAGTTTAAAAAAATGTAGGGTAATATATAATATAGTGTTGCAATTAGAGTAAACTTAGCTACTTTGTTGTTCCTGAGTTGTTCTTGACCTTAACCAAGATTTAGTTGTCAGATCATACCATTACTCATACATGTGTACTTATTGGTACTGGCTTTTGTACTGTATGTGATCAAAAAGACCACGGCTTGACTCTGAAATGGTGTATTGGTGTTGCACCTTGAATTTATGTTTATATCAAATATATCATTGGGTTCTGTCACTATATGGAAGCACTCATACTAAAGGAATTTTTTTGCATCTAATTGGTTTTTGTAGAGCAGAATAAACAATCAAAACCTCACAAAAGTAATTTAGATGCTAGAAGTTTGTACCTGTAAACAATTTCTCTCTAAATCATTCATAAGTGAATCTTTTGAAAACACGACGCGTAAGCACGTAATGTATTTTATTATTATAATTCTTTTGTGCAGGTTGGCTATGTGCTTTGTATGTTTCCTTCTGAGATGTATAATGTTCAGGAGTTCTATAATTTTATTTTTCAGTAACCTTATATAATTGAATAGCATTCTGTTAAAATGTTGGAAGTTGAGTTTGAAAGAAGAAAAATTACAAAAGAAGATACGTGTGAACTGATATACAAGGAGATTCTTGATTACCATCCTGATATGCTAAGAAGGTACTTATAAACTATAGTCTCAGTTTCATTCATTATACATGTTAGAGATCTGACCATTACTGCAAACTTGATGTATAATCTGGATCATTGAATAAGTTCTTTTTTTTCGTGTATTTATTATAACCTATGAGCATCTCTGTTTTTTCTCACATATATGACATTTTTTGCTTTAGGCTGTCAGCAAGCTATGTAGTCATTTTGACGGCTACATAGTTAAACCGAAGATCACTGAGTTCAGAGACAAGTTTAAGAACATAAAACAGATTATCAAGTTTCATTTGTTTTGCGAAAAAGACGGCAACTACAAAAACACCACAACAAACGTCCTTTACCAAGAAGTTTTATTTCGTATTTGAATCCTTAGCATAGATTTGTGTGTAAGTAAACGCTTTAGCATTATCAACATATATTACACTATGTTTTCCAAAAAAAATTCATTCTTCTGCACTTTTTTCATGAAACTAGCCCGCCCATCCGGGCGGGCTATGAAACTAGTAATACATATATAAATAAATCACAAATATCAATAATAATAAGAGAGTAAGTATTCCATGAGGCTTTTTAAAAGGAAAATTGCTTTTGACCAAAGCAAAACCCTAAAAACCTTCCCGGGTCGTTTCCCGACGAGGTGCGAATTTAAAAATCGAGGTAACGTTTGTGGAACAATGCTTGAATAATCACAAATTAGATTTGGTTATCTATTTCTACTAATAAAATGGAAAAACAAGTAAAGGCACGCTAAAAACGAAAGCAAATAAGGTTAAAACACTAAAAACGATAACGGGATTCAAAACCCTATCTTTAAAAAACCAAATTCTAAAATTTTAACCCTACAAATGCAAATTTAATTTTTATAAATCCTAAATGATAAAAGAATTTTTTTTAAAAAGAATTATATTTTTTTGACTTTTATATTATTTATTATGAATTAAAAACGGTTTTAATCTACATTAAATATTAAAAATATTAAACTAATTATAAAAAATCTGAAAAAATTACGAAAAATACTTTGAAGAAAGCTAATCCTATGAAAAATAAAACGGGGCCAACAGCTTATCTCAATAAGTTGTTAATAAGCAAAAAGGTCTGATAAGTTAAATGGACTAAAAAGGTGTTATATATTTGATTTTGCAAACAATAACCGGAAAAGACCCAAGGGCATGTTGTAGTGGAGGTGTGTGTTAAATGCTTGGTAGAGGTTGTGGAGGTCACGGGTTCGAGCCTTGCTCACCCATGACTTCCCAACTTCCCAAGTATTTTTATTTTGTAAAATTTTTGAAACAACTTTTTAGATAAGCTAAAAATAAGGACTTTTTGTGAAATGACTTTTTGTAAAAACCTAAAATAAGCTAGAAATAAGCAAAAGAAAGTGGCAGACTCAAGAATGCTTAAAATGAACTAGAAAGCTAAACTGTTAAGACATTTTAAGACTCATTAAGCATCTAAAAAGCAAATAAGGTCAAAACAAATGATACCCTAACCCTAATAAGCACTTACAAACAAAAATAAGCCAAGAAAATAAGCTGGAAAGCTGAACTAAGTAGCAGATAGCAAAATTTAGCCATTACACTTAAAAACTAGACTGTTTGATCTTTTAAGACCAAATAAGCTATAAGACATTCTAATAAGCTGAAAACAAACATGCCCCTAAACCTAATAAGCACAAGGAAAAAGAAATAAGCAAATAAAAAGAGCTAGACTAAGCTTAAAATGACAGAATCTCTTAGAAGGATTTTAACTTAGAATTCTAAACTGAAAAAGCTCATAAGCTTGAATATGCTATGTCCTAAACTAAATAAGCTAATAGTACCTTAAAACTAACCTAATAAGCAGGACTAAATCTAAATAAAGCAAAGCCAATAAGCCAATAAGCTCAGAAAAGCAAATAAGCTTATTGGCCAAAACCTTTGACTAAACAGCCAAAAAGGCACTTTTCTAGCTTAATTTTAAGCTAGAAAATGAATCCTTATGGCTTAATGACTTATATGCAAGTCAAGCTTGTCCTATGGGCTACAATAATCAGTAAAGAAAAAGGATTTTGAAATTCATATAAGCCATGAAAAAGGCTTATGAAAAAGCTGATTACTCAAAATGCACACTTTTTAGTTTTCCTTAAAGGACAAAAAGCTTTTTGCAGGCCTAATTTTAAGCTAGCAAACAATGTTTAAAACTTAAAATAAGCTCAAATAGATAAAATCTATACTATAAACTACTTATGCAATGAATTTTAGACTCTAAAACAAACATTAACTAACTTAAAATTATGCTTAAAACTTAGACTTTTAACTTATAAAACTTAAAAATTTTGACAGATTTGAACTAAAACTCAAATGACCACTTGCACTCTTATAACAACTATATTTACTGCATTTTGAGACTCAAACAAGCATCAAAACAACACTAAAAGCTACTTATGAAAATCTAAGCTAATAAGCTAAAATATCAGACCTATGTATCACAGAATCAAACCATGAGTACAAATAACCTTAAACTTGATTTTAAAATTAATTCTAGATGCTTCTACAATAATTACAAGTTGACTCTATGATGCCAATGAAGATTTTTCTGCGACTCTGTTAGATTAAAGACTCTAGTTAAACATTAACTTAACTTTACAAAAATTATCTGTGCTGAAAAACTCTAGAAGACCTATACATCTTTTAACAACATCACCGCACGTATAACATCTACTCTCACAAATTTGCCATCTTGTTCCCGCCATAGAAACCACCTACGCCCCGTAGAAATATCCACCCTCTCCCTTATCACCCCCTATAACTCCCTCCCCTCCCGCCACCTACCCCAACCCCAACACCACTCTGACCATCTTGCACCCTCTTTCTTACCACCCCTCCCTCCCCCCCCCCCTCTATATCTACTCACCCACTCTCCCCCCACCCCCCCCCCCTCCCCCGCTCCCCCCTATCCCCTCACACCCCCCCCCCTCCTCCCCCCCACCCCCCTCAGTCCCCCCCTCTGAGAACGCAAATCCTCCCCACACAAAGCATTCATCCTCAAATATCAACACTATAAAGCTAATTATGATAACAATCACTAAAGCTTAATAAGCCTAAATATCAAGACCTATTGTAATCACAAATCAATAACCTATGAGTACAAATAACCTTAAACTAAAAAAACTTGTATAAACTGAATTAGAGACTAAATTTGAGCCTTTCAAATCTACTTGAAGGGCAAAAAGGCTAACAAGCAGTTTTAACATAAGTTAAAACTGCTTGTGCCAAACACCCCTTTAAGTCTTGCACACCCATATCTAGCTTAAAACAGATTAATAAAGCTTGTGAAAACCAAAAAAACATTTAGAAAGACAGAAATAGCAATGATTAAGCATAAATAAGCAAAGATAAGAACCAATAAGCAGATAAGCAATACAACAGTGATAATAAGCTGAAAACTAAATTTGGAACTTACAATTGGTCCCAAGCTTTAAAACTACAAGGCAAACACCTAAACCAGCTTACAAATCAACCTATAGCTTCTCATGAAGCACTAATACCATGGCCATCCACAATTCACCATGCTCCAAAATGCTAAAATTCTAATTTTTTTAGTGACGAAACAGTAAACTCATAAAAAGCTTTTGAAAAAGTTTTTATGAGTAAAACAGATTATATAAGCTTATGAGAGCTTATGGAAATGACTTGTGAACATAAAATAATTTGAGTGCATAAAGCTTAAAAGACAGAATTTGAAATAACTTGAAAACTTAAAATTTGCATTAATATTAAAAGGAGTACAAAGCTGGAAATTGAAAGATAATAATTTAAAGATAAGGAAACATAAATTAAGACATTTTAAAGTAAAACTACTCCTAAGTTACACTACACTACGTACTGTTACAATGAAAATCAAGTCTTATTTATATAGAAAAGCTTGCACAGAGGTGTGCTTCTTGTGTTTGTTGTGTGAGGAGAAAGAAAGCCTTAATCATAGCCATCAATTTATCTTGTTCTCCAAGCCAATTCATCACAGCCTTTGATTTGATGTCCTTGCCTCATCGTCCAATCAAACCTCCTAGGATTTCCAAGGTGGCATTTGGTCCATGTGAAGTGGGGTTTGATGTGGGGTTGAGGGAAAATGATGTTTTGTCTATGGGTGCATAAGTCGAGGGGTAGAAGACGTGTGAATAGTGTTGGCGGGAAAAGGGGTTGACTGGGTGTTTGTTTAATTTTGGGGTAACGGGGGTTAGCCCTGTTTTTGTTAAATGATGGCATCGTTAGTCCTTTTGGACTAACAATGTTAGTCCTTGAGGACTAACGATGTAAACTGTTAGGGACTTATGGTGTAAAAGGGGGTTAATAGGGTTAAGTGGATTTGGGCTTAATTGTTTTGTTTTGGGCCGGTTAAGGATTAAAAGGATTTTGGACCTTTTAACCTTATAAGATTTATAGTAAAGGCTTAATGAGCTGACCCGACCCGTTTAATGGATATGGGTTGGCCCATTTAAGATTTCTTCAGATTCGGCTTTGACTTTGACTTTTTTACGCTTTTCCATTCTCGTGCTCGGTTTTGTCCGTTTTGGCTTGATTTTTGTCCTTTAGTGAATATCCGTTACCTGCACAATCATAAATCACAAAACACACAAATACAATGTATTTTTGGTATATTTTGGTCATTTTAGGCACGTTTTTATAGGCAAAAGATATGTGTAATTAAGCATATACCAACCTTTAGTGGACCACTAAGAAAATCCGTTTTAACGTTCATTTGGTATATAGGAAAGGATTTGTGTGCAGCGTAGGCAACAAAAATCCGAACAGCTTCCAAGCGAGCGACTGGTGCAAAAGATTCTTTGAAATCAATACCCTCTTCCTGTTTATATCCCTTAGCAACAAGTCATGCCTTATTGCGAATTATAGTATTGTCTTTATCTTTTTTGTTCTTCCATAACGACTTTTGTTTGATTACAGTCTTTCCAAAGGGTTTGTCGACTAGTTCCAAGACTTTGAGTCTGTCGAACTGATGAAGCTCTTCCTACATTGCGTTGATCTATGCGTGATCGGCCATTGCTTCCTTAATGTTTGTTGGTTCTGCAGTATTCACGGTGAGCGTGAACATGCACATTTCAGGATCTGTTGCAAGTTGTCGTTTTGTTTGCATTGGCTTTGATGGATTTCCACGAACATGTTCTAATGGATGATCTTTAGTCCATGGTAGTCGAAGCGATGTCGTTGGTAGAATGTATGCATGTTTTAAGTATCAATATTGCGTGAGGATAACTAAGCAACTTCTGGTCCCGGGGGAGCAAAAGGATTGATAAATTCATATGCTTTAAACTGTGCATCTGCTAGTTGATCAGTGTTGTTTTCCTCAGTATTGACATATGTTGGTTGAATAATCGATTCTAATGTAGGTTGAACATTCAATGTAGGTTGTGTGTCATCTTGTAGAAGATTATCAAATAAAGCGAAAGAGTTTGACATACTATGATTTCCTGCAGTGAAGTATTCTTCGTACATAGGACTGAATAGTAAATCCAATTCTTGTTGTAATGGATTTGAGGTGTTTGCTGAAGGAACAACATTTAGAACCAGCTTTGAACTTGAAAGTTCATTGTTGTGGTCTTGAATTCCGAGTTCTATACTATTATGAACATAAGTCTTTTGTAGTTAGGTTGCGGGGCTGGAGTTGTCATAGTCCGACGCCATATTTATTTCCTTGAGTTCATCAAAGTTGATATGAATGGATTCAACTATAAGTTTTGACCTCTTGTTGTAGACTCTATATCCCTTTGATTGTGTAGAATATCCCACCAAAATACACGGATCCCCTTTCTCCTTCATCTTGTCAAGGTTTTCACCATATCTGGTTATGTAGCAGATGCAACCAAAGATGTGAAGGTGTTTGAGAGTTGTTTTCCTATCATTAATGATGTGATATGGTGTCTTTTCGTGTCTGGGGATGATGAGAGATCTATTCTTGGTGTAACATGCAGTTGCAATAGCTTCAGCCCAAAAGAATAAAAGAAGTTTAGAAGCCGAGAGCATTGTTCGAGCAGCCTCAACCAGAGTACGATTTCGTCTTTCGATAACGCCGTTCTGTTTAGGTGTTCAAGCAATCAATGTTTGGTGTTCAATTCCTTCTTCTTTAAAGTATGCATGGAGTGTCTTGTTTAAGAACTCTGTGCCTCGGTCAGTACAAATAGTAATCACTTGAGCTTGAAGATTTCTTTGAATCATCTTTAGAAAGTCCTTAAGTACTTCTGGTGTCTCATCCTTAGATCTTAGAAAATGAGTCCTGGTGTATCTTGAGTAGTTATCAACAATCACCATAATGTATTTCTTTCCATTGATGCTTTCAATCCGCATCGGACCACATAAGTCCATATGAAGCAAATTTAACCGTCCTTTAGAAATTAGAACAGTCTTTGTCTTAAATGTACTTCTATTTGCTTTACCCATTTGACAAGATAAACACAGTTGATCCTTGACACATTTCAACTTTGGTAAGCCATTCACAATATCCTTCTTGGAAAGCAAGTTGATGGTGTCGAAGTTGAGATGAGAAAGTCTTCGATGCCATAGCCATATTGGAGTTGGTGAAGCCTTTGCCATGAAACAGATTGGAGTTGGTGAAGATGTTTCTTGAAGAGAGATTGTGTAGAGCTCAGATCCACGAGTACCCGTAAGTAAGTCGTTTCCCTGAACATCTCTAACAAAACAAGTAGATTTCAAAATGCAACCTCTAAATCCGCATCACATAATTGACCAACCGAGAATAAATTATAATTAAGGCCTTCGATGTAATAAAACCTCTTGATCGTGATGTTTCCTTAAACCAAATCCCCATATCCAAGAATCAGTGCAAATTGATCATTCTTGAATCGTACCATACCCAGATATTTCTCGATGAAATTACACAGCAACTTGAGGTTTCCCGTCATGGGCTTTGTGCATCCAGAGTCAACAATGAATAAGATGATTTGAACAATCTGCAAGAGAATTAGAGGTCGATGGAGCATTTGATAAATTGGATCCTAAATCATTTATGGGTGTAGAGTCATTAGTTATCCTAGATTCAAGATTTATAGTGGGACTAATACTTGTTGACGCATTGTCTGTCCTAGTTTTAGGCACCCATTTCTTTTTGGACTTAGGGATCCATTTATATCCTGATGGATATTGTTTTTCTATCCACCAAGTTCATGCCTTACTAGTGTTCTTATATAGCATCCTAAAGTAACTCCTGGATTTCTAAATAGTAAAATCTGAAGCAACTGTTTTCTGATGGGGTGTTGCAACAGATTGGTTCGCGTTTCTTTGAGGTTTTCAAGCACTAATAGGCACTCCTTTAAGCTTCTTAGTTCTAACAATCACGTCATTGATAAATTTAGAAACACAAGCATCATGATTCGAATTAAACACACGTTTTCCACAAGTTACACAAACAACATTAACATTTGAAGATCTGGACTTTAAAGTGTCAGTACACGCAGTTACAAACTTTGTTTTATTAGAAAAACTAGAAATCCTATGATGGTCTTCTACTTTTTCTGCTTAATCTTCACTTGACTATTGTTTTGCACGACCTTATCTTTCATTTGATTGCTCCTAAGCTGTGGCCTGCTAACACTAGTTCTGTGAATTACTCCTGTAGAAGTAGAAATACGAGGATTAGTATTCCTAAAAGTCTGAGGCAACTGAGGTGTTCTAGTTTGTGTTACCGTAGTGTCTAATCGATACATTCCTGGTTTAATCGCATTCATTTTTCTTACAACTTGTTTTTCATTTTGAGGCAAAATCTATGAAGTGACTGGTTTTGATAATTTCTGATTCACATTAGTCGTGGGAGAGAACCTAGATTTTAAAAATGGAGAATTTGAGAAAGGAGGCAGTTTTCCCAAGACTGATGTTTTCTGAAATTTAAACACATTTGGTTGTCTAACAACGGATGGTTTTTCAAACTTAGTATCCACATATTTTCCTTTCATTTTCTCAATGAGTTTCTTTAACTTACTTATGGCAATGTTCTTGTCTTGTAATTGACCTTTCAAATCTTGTATTACGAAATATTGTTCATTTTGATCTCGAAATGAAGAAGATTCTTGTTGTTTCCAAACTTTGTCATTTTTAAATTGTTCCTGATATTTTTGTAAAGCAAGTTCAAGAGAAATCGAGTGTTGGTCAAGTTTTGAAAAACTTTTTGAAAGCTCATTGTAATCTTGTTTACAAACATTTTCAGTTCGTTTGGAAAGCTCAATCACAAGACATTCACATTCTTTAATTTTCTCAAGATACAAACGTTGTAATTTAGTTTGTTCGTCAATATTAGCTAAAGAATGTAAAATAGAACACATTATGTCTTTCGAACACATTCTTGCAAAAGTAGATCATATTCATTTGAAAATTCTGCTTTTTTAGATTCAAGTTCGTCAACCTCCTTTTCAAGTGATTGAACGTACTCTAAATCTTCAAACATTTCTTGTTTAAGAGCTCTTTTAAATTCGTTAGTATTTGCTTTTGTCTTGATCGCAAGAGGAATTAAAAGATTTTTCACAAGCACAGTAATATCATGAGTAATTGGTTGTTGCCATCTGTTATCCATTCGTTTTTCCCAATCCAAATCAACAATTGTTTTGAAATATGTGATGTTATGTTGAACAACATTAAAAGCGTGTCTACTCTTGCTTAAAGAAGCTTGAGTAGGTAGAAAACCTATGTTTTTAACAATATTCGGCTTGTATCTAACAAAAGATTTTCTCCATATTTTCTTTTGAGTTTCATTGGCAAAGTATAATTCATCAAGAGATTTCCGTGTTTGAGGAGTAAAAATTTCATAAAGACCGTTTTGATATGTGTAGTCATACTTTTTAATTGTCTCTTTATGCAATTTTGATCTACTTTCTTGCTCAAGAATGAGTGTTTCTTCATAATTTGGTGCAAATATATTCGCAATATCATCTTTATCATATGGCACCTTATACAAACATGGTTTTTCAAATTGAACTTTCTTGAGGTACTTGGGATTAACACAACTTGGCCTACTATTATATGATGAACTCGGATTAGGAGCTAGCATATGAATGGTTTGAATAAATTGATTAGTTTTATAAACAATGTCGTTTAAAAACTGTACTTGATGTTCCAAAGAAATCAATTTTTCAATGTCCTTATCTTGTCTTATTTTGAAATCCTTTTTCAATTGTTCTTTTTCTTTCCGAAGAAGGTCGTATCTCGTATGCTCCAAAGAACTCTGGTGAACTAACTCACGTTTTTCTCTTTAAATTAAAAAATTTCATCAGCTTGTGTTTTTAACACTTCGTCTGATTAAAAATTTTGCTTAGTTAGTAGACCAAGAGTGTCTTTCAATTTACGTTCGACCTCTTCTTTTTCAAGTTAACAATTTTTATACTTCTTGTATTTCTCAAGCTCAATCTCCTGATCATGAAGTGCACTTCTGCATCTATCTCGAATGTCATTTGACTCCTCAAGAGCAGATTTGCATTCATTCAATTCATGAGTGAGTAAGTGATGCGTTTGCTTTCTTTAATTGCTTTAGAATTTTTTTGTTTTCATCATGATCAAGATTTAAATTTGAAATTAAGTTAGCAAGCACAACACGCTCATCTTTATATTCTACAACTTTTTGGTTAGCCTTTTCCTCATTATCACACATATCCTATGAATTAGAATTGGCATTACTATCAACCGTTTTCACCACATATATGTCATTAATGGTTTCAAATTGCTCAGAATGTTGTCTTTTAGTGGCAAACACATTATAGTCATCATTGGGTTGTACCTATTCTAATCGATCAGCATCAAAGGTAGGTCCTAAGTCTGCAGTTAAGACCTCCTGAATCAGTGTCGTCTAGCCAATCACCTTGCTCTGCACGTAGCGGCACACCTTTCTCCTCCTGCTTGCACAACATCATCTTTTCCTTATGATAAGCATAATATTTTGCCCGTTTTGGTTTCCTGCACTCCTTAGCAAAATGCCCAAACTCCTTGTAATTGAAATACTATATCCCACTATGCTGCATTACCTGATTCCCTACAGTTTTCCTAGCCCCATCAACTATTACTGTCCTATGATTCCCAAACTGTCCAGTCTAACTGTCATTCCTGTTCCTTGGTGAAGTATCCATATTCTTGTTCTTGGTGTTTGATGAAGCTTCGAGGTTGTTATTGGTATGTTTGTAGATGTTTTTGATGTATTTTGCAATGAGTGCCAAGTTTTTATGCATATCCTTATCTCTTTGAGCCTGTTCTGGATCACTGTCTTCGTCCTCTTCAGATGCTGACTCAGATGGAGGTATGATTGGCTTGGCTATCTCTTTGGCTCTATTTTTTGTAAGAGCATGAGATCTGGTTGATGGTGTTAGTTTTGATGATGGTGTATAAGGTTTGTGAGGTTTTGGTGCTTGATAATGTGTATCAGGATACTGCTGAGTGGCAGCAACAAGTGCGAGTGGATTTGCATTCCTGGCTAACTTTTCAGCACGGATTTCATTAACATCATTCTGATACTGTTTGAGAATGTCAAAAAGCTTGTGATATGATTCTTTGTCCAAGTCTGCAATTTTCTTGACAACTGTCACAAATCTTGACCATTCTGGCTGAAGTTGTTGAAGAAACTAAACATTTACTTCCATAGTAGCAACTTCCAACTTGTTTCTTATCATTTCATTCATTATCTTGTAGAACCTTGATAGTATGACTCAATTGATTCTCCGTCTCTTAAAGTAAACTTACCAAATTCCCAGAAAAGATTAGTCTTAACATCTTGTTTGTTAAGTGACTCACCTTGCTGCAATCTTTCAATGGCTATCCATGTCTCTTTAGCTGTATTGCATGCATCAACTATGGAATAAATTTCATCTCCAATTCCACTTAATATCATATGAATTGCTTCAACTTCAGCATCAAAGTAAGCACGTTTTTCAGGAGTGGTGTTCTTGTATGTTTCAACAATAGTGTGTTCAGGTACTGCTTCTTCTATTGTTGTTGTTGGTTTAGCTAGAACTATGATTTCATTCATTACATAAGGACCATTAAAGATGCATTGCCTTAGTTCTTTCTTGTTAGGCTTAGTATCAACATATCTCAAGAAACGTGACTGCCACTGAGCATATCTCTTGTTGCGAGCATTGGTAGACGTTCTCTGGAACCAGCTGCCATAATGTCATTGTGCATCTGACTATTGCTTGTTTTTGTGGTTGGAGTAGTCATGATGAATGATTGATGTGTTATGAAGTGAAAAATGATGATATGATCTTAAGTAGGTAAAGTGATTGTTGTTGTTGAAATCGTTGTTGTAATTGAAGAACTTGATGTTTTATGAATGATTTATGAATTAAAGGACTA
Organism: Tanacetum coccineum; assembly: GCA_026074375.1. NCBI lineage: Eukaryota > Viridiplantae > Streptophyta > Magnoliopsida > Asterales > Asteraceae > Tanacetum > Tanacetum coccineum. Next base: position 6,829 of record BQNB010129855.1, on the reverse strand, counting down.
ACGGTGTTATTTGATTGAGCTTAAATGACTAACGATTGTTAAATTGAGGATTGAGGACTAGCGGTGAAATGTAGTTAAGCTTTGAGGGTTAACGGTTGTTGTTTTAGTAACAAGGGACGAAGTATGAAATGAAGTTTGGACTAAAGGGACTGAAATGGTATAATTCAATTAGGGCTTGCAATGTTTTAAAACTTCTACCCGCCAAATCGCCTTTTGAAACTGTGTAAACTCAAACCGCTACTTGAATGAATCAAATCGCTTAAAAACTGGATCAAACCGCATGGGATTAGACAGTCAAACCGCTTGATTAACTTATGATCAAATCGCTTGAGAAACCTGTTTAAACCGCTGCTTTCCCACTCAAATCGCCTAATATTGGCACTCAAATCGCTGTGAAAGTAAGTTCAAATCGCTGGAAATAAGAGCTCAAATCGCAGTACAACAAGATCAAATCACTTGTTCAAATCAGTCAAATCGCTGAGTTATGTTAACCAAACCGCAAAACAACTTAACTCAAATCGCCTTAATGGTGAATCAAATCGTGTGATCCTGTTCAGTTAAATCGTTGCAATACAACTCAAACCGCCTAAAAACAATGCTCAAACCGCGGGCAAAGTAACTCAAATCGTTGTTTTCATCATTCAAACCGCGGACATCTTACACCAAATTGTGATATTCATAAAAATAAGCCAATAAATTTTTTGAAAAAATAAGCAGTTTTAAGTGATAAAAATCAACAAAAATAAGCAGTTTTTATGCTACTTAAGTTTTATATATGAAAGTACAAGACTTTTTTGAAAAATAAGTTTAATACCTAATAAGTTACCTAAATAAGTTACCTAAATAAGTCGACGCCTAAATAAGCTATAAAAAGCGGAAATAAGGAGTTTTTAAACCTGATAAGCTACTACCTATAACATATATTAAGCTAGTTTTTGTTTTCGTATGAAAAGTTTTAAGCTTTTTATCTAATAAGCACTTTAAATAAAAAATAAGCTGAAAGTATATTAAGCTCAATAAGCTGTCGAATAAGCCCACAATCACCACAAAAAATCACCAAACCCACCCGAGGCTCTGATACCAAGTTTTATCCCAAATCTAAACCATGATCACTTCCGTGTTACCACATATACACGAAATAATCAAATAGAGAGGAAAAGGAAGAAAGAAAGAAAAGAGAGAATGAAAGGGGGTGTTTGGATTGCTATGTGTAAACCACAAGTTACAAATGAACAACCAACCCTTCTCCATTGTAGAGAGGGGGTATTTATACTTCTTTGCTAAGCTAGACGCCTAGGTTTTTCCATACCATGGGCCGGACTTGGGTTTTGGTTGGGCTTTAGCCCACAACGTGTACAATATTAGATTACATAACAAGTCCGGTTCTCTTTCTAGCCTATTACAACATAAATAATATAAATACCGAGTCTTCCTGACTGAATGATCGAGATTTCTTGTTTGACTCAATATTTTGAGGCTAACAAAAAATACTGTAATCAAGCAAAGGGAGCGTCATTTGAAAATTTCTCGATTCATTAGAGGCCTAAGCGAGTTATTTGGTGCGATTTTCGGCTCCACAAAATCCGCTTATCGGTTATAAGATAAACATCCACAAAGAAGGACGGGGAGTAAAAGAGCCAACCTCGTAGTAAATGGTTTACCTAGTTGTTAAATCCCAACAACCTCGTTTGGTGTTATGGGTTACACACTAATAACACGCTAGATCCGCTAAGTAATAATTTATTTATTATTTAATTAAAAATTATGGAACAATATGCAATTCTTGCCATAAAGAATAAATAAAACCTAGAATCTTAATATTACTACTAGTTAATATAGATTAAAAGGAATAGATCTAAAATTAAAAGTTAATTAAGTTTTCTCTTTTTTATTCTTTTTCCGGCCTTAAGACTCGCGCAATCATACTATATGATGGATGTGGCGATCTAGGTACTGAGCTAAAAACCTAGCGAGAGTCTTTTGGTTCTCCGTTTGGGGAAGACTCTTATGAGAACTCGGGGCATTATGTGATTTACTGCTTTCTATATAGAGTCTGTCTTCACCTCATCCCCTCTTTCTGTCTGTTTATGTGCTTATATGTGATATTCCATAAGACTAGGTAATATATGCAAAAGATTTTTTGAAACTCTAAACGGACTCATACTTAAAGTGAAACTTGTTTTATTTAAACCAAAAGATTCTTGCGAGTTTATGTGTCATACGGGTGTGGTTATCTATAATGTTGCGCTTAGAAACGTGACTTCCCACGACGAACTTACTCGAATCTTGGTTTAAATTTGTCTGTTAAATTACACACATAATTATTAACTCCTAGTGACCTGCTATGTGTTATTTGTAAAACTTGTTTTTGGACAAATAAATACGGACATCAAATCTATGAAACTTGTTTTATTATAACTTGATTAGATTTTTGAAGTCTTATGTGTCAACTTGGGTCCGGCTTACATATGATAATCATGGCCTATAAGGTTTCCCACGACGAGACTTGCAAATATAAATCAACTTATAATCCGATTAAAACTATAAAGTTTTTTGCTTTTATCATATGATGAATCACTACTGTACCATGGCTTGATCATGGCTTTAGTGGACTTCTAGGGTTTAATTGACATTTAATCTTTTCCCGCGTCACTACATGCTTCGGCATATGAGGCAATTATTAGAAGAACTTGTGTCTTCAGACACATGCAAGAGTACAATATAGGGTTTGGTCATTTTTTAATGCTTTTCCGCGATATTAGCACATTTAAAAACTAAGTTAACAAAATGTTTATCTTAACTTGTGCTACAAAGATGTTTTGCATGCTTCTTTGTACACATTTTGACACATGTTTTATAAACTTATGTGTATACCCCTATGTGAAATTTTAAGTCTATGCCAGCCAAACTAAGAACATGTGCATTTGGTTTGACCTCTTTGGTAAGACCTTAGGGCCTTTCCAACCCATGGCAAATTTTTTCTATATGTCAGATCTATGTCAATTTTTGCAAGTTCTTTTTTGGTGGACTTAAATCGAGTTACTTGGTCAGACCTTGGACCTGAGGCATAAGATGAGACAAAACATGTATATGACATTACTATATGAGTTACTAAAGTCATGTGTCTCATAAATCTAAGAGTTGCATTTCAATGCAATTAACGCACGCCGCTTACCTCTTGCCCTACTTGTTTACACGCTGGTTAGACCTTCGGTAATAAGTGGGAGGTCAAGTTGGATCTTGGTCTTATTATTAATTAATTGGGTAGTTAATTCTTTTAAGAATTTAATTATCGAAAATACTAAAATTGAACTTTATATGTTCTGATTAATTGTGGTATTGCAACATAATTCATAAACGAAAGTTTGTTTTCTCAAAAAGACAAACATAGTCTCTTTTCCTGGTTAGAAGAGTGAGACTTACTCCTCTCTCTTCTCCTTGCTTGACAAAACAAAGATAGGATTATAATTGAATTTTTTATCTTAATTATATTTAAACTCACTTACAATCTTTCATTACCCTTTTTTGGTTATGAAATCTTTGAAAGATAAAATATTTTGTGTAACTAGAGAACATTATGTCTATAGCTACCAAAATAATGGCATCTTGCACTTATAAAGATGATGTATGAGTTTTAAATGTTAATAAGAGAAATTCTCAATAAACCGCAATGAGTAAAGAAAATTACTAGCAGGTCTTCTAGGTATATTTTCTTGGACTCATTTCATTTCTTATAGTGCTAAACACCCTTGTGGCTAAGCAGACCAATAAAGGAGGAATTGCATGCTAAAATGTTCAAGTTAATGAAAGCATGAATGGCTAGTCCCTCATCTACATAAGTAGAAATTCATATACTCTATTTAATACCTAAGTACGTTGCTACTTGTAGGCATTCTAAGAGAGTATGAAAGTAAATAAATCGCTATTTGCTTTCTACTAGTGATGTAACACTTAGAATGTTGACAAATTTAGTGGAAGCTTTGCGTTTTATTACTGAAAAGACATTCATGTAATGTTGTCAAATTCAGTGGGAGCTACAAGCTTTATCTCCTTGTTAGTTACCCATATTATTTCTTGCTTGCTTTGAAATAATTCATTACTTTCCGAATATGAACAACCATAGTTTAAAGGAAGATTGCATTTTATTTTATTAGATAACAAGTTGCCTTTCTGATGTTGCTTCCTGAAACGTTATCTATAGAATAATAATCCACAATTCCTTATTAAACGTTATGGTTCGAAATCTACTTGTAATATCTATGACACTATCATATTGTTTATACAATCGAGCGCTTGTCGTATTGTTTGTCTACATTAGATAATGTTGTCCCGTACACAAGTGGGAGAAATCTTAAGTGTGTGCAAGGAACAACATATAACAATATGATTATTGGTTTCTCTTGACCCCAAGGTAAGAAAGCTAATAAATCTACTAGGACTTAAACACACAAGATGTTTGTTGCCCTATTACATTTAGATGTCAAGATATAATATTAAGCTACTTCAACTAATTAACTACATGTTTTAGTCATAATTATGGTTAAATTATATAATCATAATTATGAAGTATTAAATTAATTTGAAATTACTATTGAACTCAAGAGTTTGCGTTAATAATTACTTTAGTTAGTATAATTATGTTTGCTTATTGAGACATAATTATAAAGTCCTTGATTTTATCAGTGACTCGTAACATGAAGTAAGTAGTAAACTTGTTATGTCTCCTTAGGACATAAACATAAAGTCTTTGAATCATTCTGTAACATTTTGTATTTTCAGGTCATTTTATGACGTCATTTATTTCGTCATTATTTCACTATTTTTTTTTGTCTCGTGCGCGTTTACTTTTAATTCTTATCACATAGTTAAATCGCGTAAGATGTGAATTCTTACGAGGAATGGCGAGTTTGGTTGGTTTCTATTCAGATTCAATCCAATCTCAAAGGCGTTCTTGAGGGTGTATACTATGGTTTGTGGTGGCAATACTCATAGAACACCACATAATATGGTATGTCTAATGTGTTGAAAACAAACTAATCTATCATAGTTTGATTTCTGATAACTTTAATTGCTCTACCTCCAAAATCTATCAAGGTTAGAAATTTGCGTGTGTCATGGATACACTCAATATAGTTCTAACCTAGAAGGTATTCAAGACATTATCTATTTTATGGATTGGATGAAATCCCATTATGTCTTGATTAAAGTTCTTAAATTTGTTAATATCTTATGAAGCATATTATTAACATGCTAGAGATGAGAACTGTAAACTGTGTTTTATGTTTCCAAATTAAGAACAATTTATTATTGCTTAAATACTTGATGTTTAGAAAATTATCTCTACTTACAAAAGTAAGTGAGAGTATCTATAGATCTTGAAAACATTCAAGAACAAAATACATAACCTTCTGAATTCACTTGCTGATTTCATACTAAGGCTAAACATGTAAATGTCGAACCAAAGTATAATGTAACTCTCATTCATAAATCCTTAAGGATGCCTCATCAATGGAGTGATATTTTAATATCAATGCTGAGGAATATAAGTTAGAGGGTCATAGCAAACCTGCTAACTAATAAGATGCATTATCACATCTTGAATATGATAAATGTCTTAGAACTATGAATGATAAGATGCATTCCTTAAAAGACAATCAATGTTTTGGCTTGATTGATCTTTCACCAAACAATTAAACTTTGAAGTTAGAATGAGTTTCTTTTGAAGATAGACTTAATACGTGAGATAATATACACTATATAATATATAATATCTCAACAAGAGCAATTAAGAAAATTCCCTAAGGTATTTTCACTCTTTAAAATATATATATATAACATATAATATACGTATGTTAACCGGGAAGTATGATTTCCCGGGTCGTTTTCCCAATGATTTGAGAAATTGAAACCTCGCTTGATATTGGATACTGATTTGAATGGGTTCGAAGATTGATTGGGTTTTCTATAACTACTAATTAAAAAACAAGCAATGTGAGACAATTAAAGCACTTAACAAATTACGGGAAACGAATTAAACGCAACAATAAGCAAGATAAAAACTAAAGTTTTATACCACTAAAAAATGTAAACTAAATATATCACCAAGATAGACAAAAAAAATTTTAGGAAAAAGAAAAACATTTTTTTGATTATTTTTTGATTTAATAGAGAATTAAAAACTAAATTAACCTAATAAAATCCTAAAAAACTCTCTGCACAATTAAGTACTAAAAAATTGGGAAAAATAATTTTTTAAGCTTAGAAAATCTAAAATATTATAAAGAGCAAAGAAAACTATTTTAAACTTATTTTTATTATTAAAATCCTATTTTTAAAATTTAAAATGAAAGCTCAAAAATGAAATTTAAAATCTAAAAGTGGTGAAAATGATTTAACTGAATGTAAACTTAAAGCTATTTTTTATAAAACTAAAAATTATTTTTTTGTATTTTTCTGAAACCATTTTCTATTTTTTTGGGATTTTATAAGATTTTAACTTTCGAAAATTGATTAAAAATAAAATTTAAGCTAGAAAAATCTAAAAAATTCAGGGTAAATCCTAAATACTAGCAGGAACACAATAAAAATAAGAAAAACCAAAATGCTAAACGAATAAGCCCTCAAATGAGCTTATATAGCTACGGCTTATTATAAAAAAGGGAATTGAAAACGTGTACTAGTATTTAAAGGAAAGAAACAATGACGGATGAACTACTGAAGCAAACTGGTTAACACGTTGGTACTATAACTAAGAGGTCGTGGGTTCGAGTGTGGGCAACCCCTTTTTGCTATTTTTTTGACTTTAAAGAAAAACTAAATACTAGGACTT
>BQNB010129854.1:0-19043 GCA_026074375.1 Tanacetum coccineum | reverse complement strand
GAAGGTACTGAAGAAATTCAATTACTTTGATTGCACTCTAGTAAGTACTCCTATGGATACAAGTGAGAAGCTGATGCCCAATAATGGCCAGACTGTATCTCAACTTGAGTGTTCTAGGGTGATTGGCTGCCTAATATATGCCATGACTTGTACAAGGCCTAATATTGCTTTTGCAGTGGGTAAACAGAGCAAGTCTAATAGTAATCCTGGTGCTCAGCACTGGCAAGCAATTCAGTGGGTACTAAAGTACTTGAAAAAAACCATGGACTATAAATTGACATATATTGGTTATCCTTCAGTGTTGGAAGGTTACACTGATGCAAGCTGGATCAGCAACTCTGAAGACAGTGGCTGGGTATTCCTGCTTGATGGAGGTGTAATTTCTTAGGCATCCAAGAAACAAACTTGCATCACCAGTTCAACAATGGAATCTGAATTTGTGGCTCTAGCAGCTACTGGTAAGGAAGCTGAATGGTTGAAAAACTTGCTCCTTGAGATTCCATTGTGGGTCAAACCTATAGCACCTATTTCTATCCAGTATGATATTGCTGCTACATTGGCAAAGGCTTATATCCAGATGTACAATGGGAAGTCTAGACACTTAGGTGTGAGGCATAACATGTTTCGTGAACTGACCTCGAATGGGGTGATATCTATAGAGTTTGTGAGGTCTTAACAAAACTTAGATGATCACTTAACGAACGGATTGGCTAGAGACTTGGTTATAAAGTCTACTAAAGAGTTGGCATTAAAGTCCAACTAAGTCGCTGGATGCTTGGACACCCAACTCCCTACTAAAGAAACTTGGTAGTTAAGTTCAATGTGGAAAGCTGAACGTTCAGAGGACTGAAGCACATGTATTTACATATCTTCCCAAGGATGTGCTTGGAACCTGCTAAAAAGGAGGATGAAGTCTTTACTTCTTAATAGTTAAATTCTTTGAAAAATTGCTTAGCAGGAGCAAGAGGAACCACCTATGTAAATGTTGAGGTTTTGTCGCTTTAGAGAGCATGAACTTTGGCTCTTACAACATTTATGAATTGGATATGGACACATGGCTTGTTTAGTGTCTAGAGTTTCTTATGTGTTTAAAACTTGTGTGTATTTTATCTTCAGGTATTCAAATGAGTTGAAGGATTCAATTCTTAGAACACCCTGATTCTCAAATATTTAAACGTGTAAATGACTAAGATTGGAAATTCAGTCCTCGTGACATTTTTATTTATGCACTTGTTTTGTTTAATGTTTAATTTTTCATGCAAAGGAATTGTAATAAATTAGGGAGGATTGTTGGAAATTTAGTGCAATTGTGAGAATCAGATCATACTTAAAAATGGGTTTAGAGGTACGGAGTGTACACCCGTCAAGTCACTGATTTTACTTGACTCTTTTAGTGGTTAGAATTAAATAGGTGGTTACAAACATTTAAGTGGCAAGTTTGACTACATTAAATGTTTTGTAACAACTTTTGCCTATTTAAGTCGCACATTTGACTGCATTAAATGACCATATATTTAATTTGGTCATGTAACCACTAATTCCTAAATTATGGAGGATAATTATGGAAGAGATTAATTGGTCATTAATCTCTCATTAATTTCATTGACTAGGTTTTGAGTAAATCCCCTATAAAAGAGATCACGGTTGCATGAAAAAACATGCAGAAAACAAAAAAACACATAGAAATGTAGGGTTTTTGATTTGTGCCTAGAACAAGAACAAACACTTGGTTTTATCCCAAGGAGGTATTTTCATGATACCCAGGCATAGGGTCAAATAATTTTCTTTGGAAAGTGATTACACGACTTCAAGTGATATCCGGTAACCATCTTTGGTAATTAGCTAGGCTATTGATTGTCTTCACCCTGATCTCGGACACATAACAACCAACACATCTTTGATAACATATAGTTGGTAAGAACCTTAGGCTTCTTTTTGAACAGCGGTAGAAACGTTAAAAAAATAGAAAGACATCAGGAGCTCTAGTGTCCGATGATTAATTACAAAGAGCGCGATGAGGGTTATCGAACCACTCAATCCAAGTTAGACCGAACTTCTTAGCTCTACAAGACATCCAGTTGAAAGAAGCAAGTTTGTTATCGTTGAAGATGATGTCTTTTCTCATGTCATTTTTTTTAACAGTTCCACGATCAATGGTGCATAGTGGGTTATAGCTACTTAGGCAAACTCGTAATTTGTTAAAGTGTACTTGCGTCCAAATGTAAAACAATGCATGTTTCTCACCCCAAAAGTTGTAAATCATCGTAATTGTATAAAAACGGGGCTATGAACTCACCTCTAGTCAATGAATTGACTATATATATCAAGTGAGTAAAACGTCTCGCGAAATCCGAATGCAACCTAATTAATTATAGGCTGTATGAGTATAATGTATTTAATATAAATACCACAATATAATTTATAGAGTTATATCACCACCTAATTTTTGCTTAATATATAAAGATCAAAACAATATTTAAATTGTACTTGTCAAATAAATAGTTAAGTATTTGTATCCGTAAAGAAAAATATTATTGTTGTCCAACAATTGATTATTTGTTAATACTTGATGTAATATTTTTATTGTTTATATAATGATATTATATAAATAGTTTAATTGTTTTATAGAATAATATTTATAAAGTTAAAAATGTATATAAATATTATATAAATGATACTACAATATTTCTTAACGTTTTTATAGCCCAAACGGACCCGAAAACACTCGTGAACCATATTTTAAAATGTTAACAGCTTTGATGTATTTTAATAATAATGCAGAAAATTATTTATAAAAATTAATTAGTTTTTGTAAATTGTCCTATTTATCCGAGATCTGTTAAAAACTCTTAACTTACCATTTTATAACTCCGTTTTGCGTGTTCTTTATATGTATAAAAATCTGTGTCGAAACAGTAAATTCAAAATAGTTTATAAAATTATTTTTATATCTTTAAATCTTACGAAAATTATACTCTTTCGTTATAATTCTGTTTTTAGAGTTCTTTATATGCACGGTTTCCTATTGAGATGATCTATCATAATAAAATATTTATATATTTTTATCAGATTCAAAACAGTACCAGTTTTTATAAAACTATTGTTTATAAAAACCCAACATTATATCTTTAATTATCGTAATCTCTCAAGCGCGGCGATAGAGCCCACCTCTCCGAGTTCGTTACTTAGACATATAGACTCGTCACCCATTTTTTGACATCTCTATACTGATATCACGTTACACATCATACGGAGCTCTGTGATCGTCATCTCTCATCTGGAGTAGATAAGGGCATACTACATATCTCATTTTGGCGACTCTCAGTGTTCACAGGAGTGTTTCATTCAGTACAGATCTCGATAGTTCGAGCACATCTAGGCACAATACTCTCTGAACATCTTCTATAGAGCATCTTATTACTCTTCTCTGCTCTCTTCTCTAACTAGTTCATCACATCTCTTATACTCTTTCTACACACATGAGAGTAGGCAGGGTCGGGAGAGGTTATTATAAGACCAAGGAGAGGGGGGTTATTATTGATGTGACATACACAATTTTGTAAGTATTGCTAATCTAGATCGGAGCGCGTAACAATGTAATGGACTACATTGATGGAACGAGATCTCATATGTTGTTGAGTCGCGGTGATATACGACCTTTCTGGTGGAGCGCGAGATAGTGGCGTTTCTGGCGGGTTTGAGTAATTTTTTGAGGGTTCTAAGTGGTTTGCTGTCACTTAGATAGATCGATATTGTCATAAACATAGCTACACACATCACACACACATAGGCTAATTGAGAGTACTAACATGAGTTATCCTTAAGAAGACATTATAGAGTAACGATGATACACTATCTTATGTGACGTACAAGGTACGACTGACACTAGGTCCATACAGCACACATCATAGGCCAAGATATCTGTTACTCAAGTGCACGATGATACTAGGCCACACTCAGTGGACACACAGAGGTAGAGAGCACTACGACAAAAGACATTTATAATAGAACACATACACTAAGGCATGAGAGATATATAACAGAGCTCAAGAGTGATACTGTATGATGGGAGAATAAGTGGGCGGGCATCGACTGAGGTGAGAGATGAATACATCACACAAGGGTCGGCGGAGACTCTAAGATATCACTGTCACTAGTCAGGGTAGAAACACTGACACATCGAGACGCAAACGATGAAAAGGAATGTAGCGATCGCCTAGGAACAGATAGTACATTATTTTAGTCATTTATGAGCACCACTTTGCAGATGGACTATGCGGTGGTGGTGCACGGATCGGCTGTCACTTTGCGGCAGAGTTACAGAAGTAGCCGGTATACACAGGTTATTTTAGGAGTGCTAGCGGCGGAGTGAGATGTAGTAGCAACATACACACACGATTACTAATTAGATCTGAGGCCGAGCCACACACACAGTGGACACATATGTTTATCTCAGGGCGAAGAAGGGTGGTATAATATCGTGGAGCGGACTTTATTATATTCTAGTCACATTGACACAGGTATGATCAATTGGGTATCAGTTAACATGGTCTGGACACTATTAGCAGTGTAGCAGATATGAGTATTCAGTGAAGTGCTCACAACTTAGTGCCACTTCGTGGAGTGACTGAGGGGGATATTGTGCTGGTTGTTTCGTAGGGTTTGGTTGTGTGATAATTACGAGCGAACATGGGGAGATAAGACAGTACGTCGATACTGCTGTGGCATGAAGGGTGGCACCGTGACCTTTCGAGTCTAGAGCGGGGTTATTATTTGAAGTGAGGAGATAGGGTGAGAGATATGCGAGGGTGTTGGGTAGTGGATTGTGCATATGGAGAGAGAGGATCGAGTGTTGTATGTAGTTAGACGAGAAATGACAGGCGGCGAGATCTGATAGATGGAGGTACACTCATGAAGCAGATAAGCTAAAAGAGTGGATTTGAATGAAGGGGGCTGAGGAATATATATGACAAGTTATCATATGTGCAACATAACATACAAAAAGTCTATCGAACACGAGACAGACACACGGAGAGGCACGTGGGTGGAGTGTTAGGGGAATACGCGGGGAGAGCATGGGATACGGGTGAGAGAGGAAGAAGCAACACATATACACGACTATGAGCTGAGATGAGAGATGTATCTAGTGACAGTGAGGGAGGAGATTTAGTGATGATGGAAAGATATATATAGGTTGAAGGCGTTGCAGGAGGAGCTACTGTGAGACGAAACAGGTTAGCGGACTACTGAGAGTGAGTTCGATAGATTTCGTCATCACTCTCTCTCTCACTCAGTGTTATTCTCACGAGTTGGGGCGTATGACAGAGAACAATTGTGGCATGCACTGCTGTTGACAACCAGGCACTCACTGCTACATGGGTGCTCAGAGGGGTGTGATGCATAGGGACAGCGGGAGATACATAATTTAAACATTTTGTGGCTGACACTTGCAGTATGGATGATATTCATATTAGAGTTAGGAGAACATCTGATGATATATATAGTCTGATGATCGTACACTGGTTTAGTTTCACACGGGGCTTATTGGAGTGACGGGCACTCTATACACAGGTGGGGATGAGCAAGTCATTAGAGCAACTCCTTCATTAGGTGACACTGGGACGAGTGCACGTTCTTGTGTGTAGAGTGGATTGGATGTGAACTTAAGTGTATGTCACGTTGGGGTAGTGAAGAACTGGGAGGTTTAGGGGTGGTATGTGTAAAACAGATGAGTTTGGAGGAGAGTGATTACAGTGGGTGTATTATTAGAGTAGAAGTTTGATTGTCTTATGGAGGGGTGATGGTAGGATCGCTAGGATTTAGTGCTGTGTGAGCACTCTCGCAGTGACTTATGGGTTATTGTGAGGTGTAGAGTGTCAGGGGTGTATCGATGAGGGTAGTGGGAACAGTGGGAGATTAGGGGGTGGGGGCGCACGAATGGGGGGTCCCATGATCGATTAAAGACACACTAGTTGGGGGCTCTGTTGGTATAGGTCTATAGTTGTACGTGTGCAACTCTGGTGTGTCAAGTTTTGAGTTTATTGTGGGTATTAGGCGTCTCAGAGCGGTGGGAGCTGGTTGAGGAGAGATGTGTGTAATGATATGGTGCACGCATGTGGAAAGGGGTGTGGATTTGTGAGACTGTGGAGGGGTTATGCCTTTGGGAGGGACAGAGTGGGGAGAAGGGCTATGAGGTCTAGTATGGTTGGGATGGGTAGTAGTATTATTTGTGGGATTTGTCACATGGGAGTGGTGGTTGTTGGGTGGGGTATGTGGTGGAGTGGGACGAGTTGAGTGTTGTGATGTGGTTGAAGGGGGTTATAGATAACCGTGTGTTCTGTAGGTTTGGGAGCTGGGGAGAAGATGGTGATCTAAGATTGTAGAAACATTATTTGGCCTAGAAAGATTGATTGAGGGACTGGTCACATAGATGTGATGTGGATAGAATTGTAGGATTGACTTTAGATTTAAAAATAACGGTTGTAGAGTGTTAACATAGGCGTATAAGAGTTAAAAATCATATTCAGGAGATGTGTTTATAGGTTGCATGCAGATTCGTAAAAGGGATGTGTCTCTTTTGATTTCTGTCGGGTGTTGGCCCAGGGAAAACAAAAAGTGTGTTTAAAATGCCATTTAACGGTGTCGCTAGGATATATTAAGGCTAACTCTTCGTGTATTAAACGTGTTGAAAACGTCGATAAGAGACGACATTTTAGTTAGAAAAATAAAGTTTTTGCAGAAATTTGCAGGGATATTTTGGTCATTTTCTGTTGGGTTTCGGGTCTCAGCTAAAACTAAACAGTTGTCCGAAACGTCGTTTTACTTCAAAATACTTCAGAGTCCGAGTCGTGAAAACGTAATTTAGCGGGTCGTTTTGGTCGGCAGATTTAGGAAAAATCTAAAATAAAAGTCAAGATGGCGAAATTCTTAAGATTAGTCAATTAGTGTTTTACCAAATGATTATGCATAAAATATATAAACTAAAAACTAGAAATTACAACTAATTAATTTATTCGTTCACTTAAGTCGCGCTAGATGTCTTAATCTTGATAACGGGTCAAAATGGACAATTTTCATTAAAATTTCATATTAGTCGAAATGGGTTAAAATGAAGTTAAATCTTAAGGCGTAACACTTAGTGGGTTTAAGTAAGTAAGTTTGGCGCGCAGATGGATTCTACAATATAAGACTACATGTATGTCGGAATATATATATTGTATACTTATGCAAAATATCTTTTTCTATACGCGGGACCACTATATTATAGGTTGCGGTGAGATCGTTGTTGTCGTTCTTCTTCCTTTTTTGATTTTCTTCTCGGTCGATTATACGTCTATTTTCGGTGATGCTCACATCCCCTCTTTTTACATGATTTCAAATCTTTTGGATTGGAAAGCATGATGTTTTTAGTTAAATTCTACTCTCATACTTTGGAGCATACTTAAACTGAACAAGAACCTTGAACTTGAAACTCGAGATAGTATGTTGTTGTAATGCTTGAACCTGCCACTACGTTTAGCTCACTATATCCCCCTCAACGAGATAAGACTTAAAACTATGGATAGCGCAATTAGAAAGATTTGCCCCTCCTCACTCCCACCATACATGAGGAGGCATAGTACTTAGGACACTTTTCAATTATGATTTGGATTGGGGTAGTGCCTAACCCACATTGTGTTATGAGTTTGGAACTGGAGGCTGAATGCGTTGAAGTAGTGCCATGCATAAAACACTAATAGCAGACATATACATGGATTGGATATGGTACTTAAGTAACGGAACTTTCTTCGGAAGCATGAGTCATAATTAGACTCTCTACTTTTGGCAACTGAGAACGGTTTGGATTACTATTACTGGATATCTACTTGATAAGTGTAAAATACACATATCCATTTATACTTAAAATAACCCAATTAAACCCAAAACAAACCAAAAATAGCAAAAATATGCTTGTATTTGTGTTTTGTGTGTGCAGGTACGGATAAGTCAAAAATCACAAGAAAACAGTCAAAAGCAAGCAAACACGGACACGAGAATCAGAAGAGTTCAAAAAGAATCCAAGATACAAAGCCGACGCCGAAATCCCTAGGCCATTTCCTCTATTTTTTATGAAGCTCAAAGGGCCAATCTCTTAGCAATTCCGAAAGTTATTTATAACTTGAAAAGAGAGAAAAGGAAAGAGGGCAAAAGTGCAAACTTCCCAAACTCTAACCGTTTTTAAACTGTCGAAAAAAGGGGCGCCAAAAGGTGTTTACTGTTCACCTTTCTTCCCCCGTTTCATACCATCCCAAGGTAAATCAAAGGGTTTCCAAATTAAAGGGTGGCTAGTCAATTCATGACTGCTCTAACACAAATGAAAGGGACAAATCAATCTTTTTTAAGGATTACTTAACCTCTCCCAATCAAAGGCCACGTCAACAATGGTGAATAGCACAAATTTATTGGTTTTTGTACCTAAAACACTCATAAAAGAACACACAAACGCACAGTCAATGGAATGCCACGCTGGCAATCCTCAGGTGTCCACTTCTTGATCAAACGGTCACAAATGAAGCTCAAATGATGGAAGAAATGATTGGCCAGGATTGAAAGTTTGGAGAGCAAGGCAAGAGGTCCTAGAAGCTTCAGCTTGGCACTATAAATAGGCCTCATTCTCACACACACAAGGAGTCCTTTTCTGTTTATAACTGCTAAGTTTTTTAGTAATTTTTAGTGCTAGCAAAAATTCATAGTTCTCTTTAAATTTAATTTTCCTATTTCATGTAATGTAATCTGTTTTCCTTAATTAAATGAAATTCAGTCTTTAGTGTATTAAAAATCTCATTTCTAATCTCTCATTAAAGCTAAGTTCTCTTAATAAGCAAAATTGTCCTCAATAAGCTAATAAGCTCGTATAAAGCTCGTTCATCCTCTATAAGCTGAAATAGAGCTGTTTGAATTCGATATTAATCTTATCTAAACCTTAAATCAGTTAAACCTATTATGGATCTTATTGTATTTGAGCTTTTGGAAGGGGATCTTACCTTGGAAGAGATCCCAAGGACTTATACTCTAGCTTATTCATAAGCTAGAGAGCTTGTAGCTGCCTTTATTGGTTCCTTTTGTTTAGCTAAAGGATCAAGTGAGTTTCTCTTTTCATTCTTCTTTAATTTCAGTTTAAATTGTTTAGTTAAAGCTTATATGTTTAATATTGCTTAATTGCTTATTCTCTTTGCTTATTAGTGTTTAAATGTCTCTTCTAGTACTTATTAGTTATGTGTCTTTATCTGTTTTTGCTTAAGTAGTTATAGATCTTTAGTTGTTAGATTCTGTCATAAAAACTCATAAAACCCAAAAATATTAGTTTAAATAGTTTAGATCTTAGATTAAAGCTTATTCAGTTGTTTAATCATGATTATTAAGTTTGTTTTAAGCTAGTTTTTATCTGGTATTTAGCACTTGTTCATTAGATTTCTCTTAAAAAGCTTTTCTCAATTCTGTCATAATGGTTAAGTAGTGTTTGGTTTAGTGCAATCTCAAAATTACACTAGCAGTACTAACCTCAGTTAGTACTGCTGAACCTTTGCACTACCAGTACTAACTTCCAAAGTTAGTACTGCTCTCACAAGTTAATACTGTTAGTTTAGATTTTGGCTAATTCAGTAGAATTAAGTTTAGTTTCAGCTTATTTAGATTTAGTTTTCATTCTATAGCTTATTTCATTGCTTATTTAGTTTTCAAAAGTCAAAATTGCACTAGCAGTACTTTCTCTTGAAAGTACTGCTGAACTTTTACACTACCAGTACTAACTTCCAAAGTTAGTACTGCTGTGTTCTCAGCCTCATTTAGATAAGTAATTTTAGGATTTAGCTTATTAAATTCAGTAGGATTTAAGTTTTAATATAGCTTAATATAGTTTAAGTCTTTAATTTCATTTTCTAGCTTATTATCTTAGCTTATTTTTGCTGTCAAAAAAGATTAAAAAGCCAAAAACAGTACTTAGAAACTTTAGAATTTAAATTTGATAATTTAGCTTATGGATCTAGATTTTCTAGCTTAATTAGATAGATTATAAGTCGTTTTATAAGTCCTTTAAGTTTTAGAGTTTAGTTTAGCTTTTTAAGCCTTTAAGCTCATTTGAAACTTGTGCTCTTTTGCTTATTTCCTGAGTTTGCTTATTTTATGATCGATTTCAGTAGTATAAAAGTAGCTTAAGCTTTAATTTCTTTTCATTTATAGATTAAGCATATCATAAGCTCTTTAGAACTTCTTTCCTTTTTCATTTTGAACTAGTTTTGAGTTTTTTATAGCTTATTTTCTAAAACCAAGGGTTAAACCCTCCTTTCTGTAACAGCTTATTAATAAGCTCTTTTTAGAGCTTATCTTTGAGTTTCAGATTATAGTGCTTTTGTTAAAGTTGTTCCCCCTGTCTTCCTTTACAACTTTGCTTCTTTGAGTTTTTCATTTTAAGCACTTTTCAAATTTCAACTTATTTCGGGACTTAGCTTGTTATCGGGGTAGATTCTAAGGGTAGAAAGTGTAACTTTTCGATTTTAGTTGTTTGCCAGTTAGTTCCCCCCGTCAGAAAGTGTTTTCCCCATTAGTCCTTTTCCTTTTTGCACCATTAGTCCTTAGTTAAGTTTAATTAGGTTTGTTAAGTTTTAATTAATAATTAGGGTTAAGTTTTAATTAGTTTAATTAAACTTTTATAAAAAGATAAAAAATAGGGCTTTTATTTTTAATAACACTTTTTCTTAATTTAGTAAAATTTTAGTTTACATTTTTAGGGTTAAATTTTAGTCTAATTGCTTTCTAGTTTGCGTTTACGTATTTGTTTTTAATTGTTTATTGTATACGCTTTCCAAAACCAAATATCTTTGCTTCATTAATATCCAGGATCGAACTTAAATAACGTGGTCTCAATTTCACTAATCATTTGGGGAAAAACTTCCGTTGGATGATCATTACTTGACCGGTTTAAACATTCGTATTATTTTATATATTATGATTATTTTTGTGATGAATTTTATCAAGGGTAATTGGTTATTTTTTAATTACTCTTAAGGGTTATTTTATATTTATATTTTAGTATTATAAACTGTCAACAATTCTTCCATTCCAATTTGTACTTGTTGTACAAACTATCCCATGTGTGTGCTCAAATTGTGAGCAATTTATATCAAAAGCTCCATGCCGGGATACTGGGACACCATGTATTTCCTGTCAATTTAGTCAAAAGGAAGAAAAGTGGCAAATATCTTGTAGCGAAATGGGCTTACAAGTAGTCATCTTCGAAATATAGAATTGGCAAGTGACGGGCCAAGTCCAGCTGATAATACGTCACGTTTTGGGCTGTATTCGGACTTTGGCGAGCTCATATATTCTTCAATAAAAATTTTTTGTTTTTTTCTACTTTTACTTAAATATTAATGTTCGTGCCGGTGGACTTGTAATTTCGTGCTCTTTCCAATGGCATGCTCGGGAAATATTAACGACTTCGTCTTGACTTTGAATAATAATTAAACTTGATCAAATCGAGCCTGATAACTTATTTGTTTTTTGCTTTGTTTTCAATCTTTAGTACCTGCAAGACATAAAAACACAAAACAAACATATTTGCAGTAATATTAAGCATTTTTTTTATGTTTTTAGTCCGTTTTAATGGTGTCTTTCGGGGTACAAATGATGTGTGTTTTAGAGCACATAAATTCTCTCACACTAAGCCATTGCTGGTCCCACACGTAATGTAAATAAAACACGCCCGGAAATAAATAATAAAATCCCCTTTTAACTTATGACCCCTCAAAATCAAACAAGAACAAAAAAGGTCCATTAAGAAGGTTCAAAAATCATTTATTTCGAAAGCGCCCCCGTTTTAACCACTTATTCAATAAAATATAAAAACTAAGATAAGAATTAAATAACATTATTTAAAAGGCTTTAAGAATGGGAGTTCGTCATCCTTGATTTTCATAATCCCCAAACTAAGCTTAAAACGAAATCACAACCAAATATAAGATAAGATGCTAACACATAATATAAATGTTAATAGTGATATGTATTAATCTTAACTTGTCACTCCCCATTATCCTTATTTCTCTAAAGATTTTATTTTTTATTGGTGGACAAATGTAATTTAATGCCCCTTAGGATTATATAGTTAATCCGGTGTAGACCCTATTAGATTGAATCCTTTCCTAAAAGTGACGTTATGTAAGAATATGGTCCACATTAAGGTTTAATTTTCGCATGATTTTGGGGTTATCCTTTTTATTTAATCCGCTACAACTCAACTACGAGTCCAGAGTCAAAAGGGCTTTATTTAATAACCCTAGATCAAATATTTGGCTTTTTACATAATATTATTGCAACATAGATTAAACTCGGTCCTTAGAAGGCTGCAACATGGTTGTGAGTGGCAAGATGCACAATATATTTCGGACCTCCGGTAATTTCCTTGACCTTCTTGGGAAAAGTGGGGGTGGGGCTTGTTAAAAATAACATCGGTTGTGAGCCGGCAAGATGCAGCAAACTTTTATCAGTCTCGGATTATTATAACTATGTGCCTTATTTTGAAGACTGCCACATCGGCTGTGAGCCGGCAAGAGACAGTAAACTTTTATCAGCCTACAGTTTTTATAATTATTCTTTCCTCCACCCTTTAAACGACTGTCACATCGGTATGCGAGCCGACCATGATCCAGAAGTCTTATTTCGGCTTCGGTTTATTACATAATTATTATTATTATTATAGCCAAATTTCAAGTCCTGTGGTCTTTTAACACTATGCCACATCGGTATGCGAGCCGACCATGGTCCAGGAGTCTATTTCCCCACAACATTGACAAAACCTCGATGTGTACCTTACTTTCACCAGAAGGAATCTCTACGAAGTGATTTAAACTAAGAATCGCAAAAACCTAAAGCAACTTTATTTTATTCAACAATTATATAGCGTTTAGTAAGCTGGTGGGAGCAAAAATCCATAATTAACCTCTATGAGCTCTAAAGATATCCAACTAATCCACGCTTAGCATCAAACTTATATTTAACTCTATCATATTTCGTCCTTTGCAAAATTTTAAAGTTAAGCAAACGCTAAGTCTCGAAAGCTAAGGGGAAAGCTAGAGTTTAAAACTCGATCAAGTCAAAAGATACCAAGTTCTACGGGCCTACTTATTACTAACATTTTTATATTTTCATCATCATCAATATTTTTTTTATTTTTTATTTTTAGCTAATGAACAATAAAATTTTAAAATTTTGGTCAAAATGAGGTTGCGAGGGACACAGCAAGGCACATGTAAGACCACATTTTGATAGAAATCCCCCCCCCACATTTAGAATGGAACATTGGCCTCAATGTTCAAAAATGTTGTGTTTTACCCCCACACTTAGGAATGAAAAAGGAAAATGCAAAAAATTCCAAGTGTGAAAGGGGAAACAATATATATATACATGATCAGGATTGAGGATTCCAAAATAAGTAAAAGATCGAAGACCGGATGATTGGAGGATTGAAAACAAGCACGGGTCTTCATGATCTTGAGGAATCCTACAAAAAGAAAACCACATACCATAGAAAGAAGCACGCCCCCACACTTGGGCTATAAAATAACACTTTCACTTATTATTAAGAAAATAGAAAGAAAAAAAGACACGAGTTGCCTCCCGAGAAGCGCTTATTTTTGTGCGAGTCTCTAGCTTGACTCTCCCCGAATTCCTTTGTCCTTGGGGCAGAAACAGAAGAATGGAAAAATCACCATCGGATTTTCATATGCCACCGGCTTATGAGAAGAAAAACAAAAAGTGGAGATGTGCCGGGTGTCAAAAATAGTTATCTCACTCCCAAAGGAAAGATGAAAATATGATAATCCACCGAATAAGTGAGTCAAGAAGTAATATTCGGATAAAATATTGTTGATGGGAAAAGTTAATGGCGATACTCAATGGTTAACTTCCAAATGTGCAGAGAAAAAACTTCTTCTCATGAAGTCCCGGGGTTCGGATGAATAAATTTATCCTCGGTCATCTAATCTTCATATCAGGTTCATCTTTTTAGATGCTTTTGGGTAATGATCTAAAAACACGTCTTGGAGGAGATTAGTGCTTGGTGTTATCAATTAAGCATGACTCTTCAATGTTAGATTATATTCTCCCTCTGAATCATGATAACGTCTCAATATCTGTAGAAATATCCATATCTAGAAAAGCATCGATTTCATCAATTACGCCTTCTCGATCAAAACACTCATCCTTATTAGCATCGGAAAGAGGTGTGACTAACAAAACCGGCTTATCAAGGTTAGAAACATAAGAGTCCTTACTCTCGATGTTCTCTAAACACCTAAATCAAAAGAGGACTTTCGTCCTAGAGATATATTCGTCGTCAAATTCGAAAAGAGGGTTCGAGTAAATTTTAACATCTTCCGAAACGTCCTTATCGGATAGTAACTCGTTATCACTAGAGGTAAAATCATTTTAATCGAAAAGAGGGTTAGAGAAAGTCACAGATTTTTCCTCAAAAATGGAAGAGAAATCATTACTCGAAGGTAAAACGCTCTTACTATCACTCCCAAATGTATCATCGGACTCTCTTAGGATTGGAATAAGGTCCTCAACACTGGACTTTATGAATTTGTCCAATTCCTTTTCAGGAATAGTGCTAAGTTCCTCATTCCCCATTATGAGAGAGTACTCAAGTTCTTCGGTTGGTAAGTCAGGTGTGATAGCATTAACCGAAGAAATCTGAGGCGTTTTATTCAAAGGAAAATGCTCACCTTTTGAATAACTTAAAATTCTTTTTTTTTAAAAACACTGTGACTTCGAGTTTGATGTTTAGCTGTGGCTCTGTAATATTCTTCACTTCCTTCTTTTCCTTATCGAGATGTTGAGAATTAATAGAGAGAAGTTTAGAATTAAGAGCACTTTCAAATAGATCATCAACATTATTATGAATATAATAAAGCTCTTTTTGTTGACAAAATTCAAGCAAATCTAGCATCGTATCTTCCATATTTTGCTTTTCCTCTTCCCAAACTTTTGTACCACACGTTTCTTCAATTAGTTGATGAAAGACGGAATTTGGTGAGGGAACTTACTTTTCCTGAGCTGCTTGCTTTTGGGCAAGTAATTCTTGCTCTCTTTGAGCTGCAAGTAAAACCTCCTGCTTACGTAACTCTTGATTCATTCTTTCCGTAAAATCTTCCATCATTTTATAAAGCTCGTTCTTTGTTTCACTATCAAAAAAAGGAATGACTTCTAGAATTTCTTGAGGCTGATGATTGTCGAACTGTTGCGGGGGTTGAATTTGGTCAAAACCGAATGAATTAGAATAATTGAAATTTTGGTTCATCGGTTGACACAGAAACGTCAGATGAGGACCCTAGCAGTTTTCACAAACAAGATTTTGTTGTGAAAAAATTTGGTGAAGTTAGTGGGAAGAAATTATTATCGAAATTTGATTCAAACACGGGTTCTGATTGTAAACAAACGGAACTTGAGGTGGACAATCGTAACCATAATGAGCATCGTTTCCACATAACTCACAAATATACGTCTCGTACTGGGGTTGTGGAGGGTAGTCGGAAAAATTGAGAGAATTAGATCGTATCATATTTTGGTAATGAAAACAATTCTCTCTATAGACTGTGTATTTCCACACCTTTCGCAATTGTGCATTGTCGACAAATCGAAACGTGCTAATGGACTTTCCACTACCCGTAGCATAGCTATATGTGTTGGTAATATGACGTCATTGAGAATTAAACAATAGAGAGTATAAGAGAGATAAGGAGTTAAACGGTTTGAAGTTTAAAGAAGAATATTTTTGAAATTTTTTATAAAGATTGAATTATTAATATAGCAATAAAATTATTTTTGGTATGTTTTTTAAATATCTATAAATGAAAAAGGAAAATAAATGTATTTTAATTTTATTTTTTTATATTTATTTAAAGAAAATAAGTAATGAAAAAATATTTTGGGTATTTTATAAATTTTAAGAAAGAAAATAATATAGAGTAAAAAGGAGAAAATATTTTTTGGTTTTATATTTTTTTTAAGTACCGAAAATGTATTAGCAAGGAAGAAAGGATCTCCAAGGCTACTAACTACTATACTTTCGGTAAATCGTTATCACCTCTCCCCGGCAATGGCGCAAAAAAACTGATTTCGTTATATAAATAGCCTACTATATATTTTATAATCTTTGTTATAGAACTAAGTTATAATCTCAAGAATGGTATAGGTATAGGGACGGAGTATCGCCGGTTTGATTTAAATATTTGCTTGTGGGACAACAATATTTTATCTCTCCCTGGATGTCGTATCCCGACGAGAGATGCGAATTTGAATTCCACGAAGCGTTTTCTTTTGATGCGTTGAATATCGAATATTTTGTTTTGGTTCTAAACTAAAAATTTAATTATATGAGAACGTATATTTTAAAAGACATGCTTGCAGTGTATTGACTGATCCTCTAAGTGGGAATTAAACATTCAATTAAGTCCTTTTGAAGTTCCAATATCTTTATAACAAATTACCTTCTCAAACGTTGGCTTAAGTTGAAAATCAAACTCTTTTTAAGATATCGATTACTAAAATTGTTACCTAATTATTCTTACGGCTTTTGCTCCGTTCGAATAACCAAAAACATTAATGTTTAAGTAATATATATTTCCTAAATCATATTTTCTCCTCTTTATTTTAATTCACATTAATTCTCTAAACAATTTAACACTTAACAAGCATATATAAAAATCTACTCACTACACATATTAATAGAACTAACACTAATCAACAAAGCAAACATTTTTAAACTAAATAATAAGCTACAACTACTAATAGAGAATGAAGAATATAAGCTTATAAATAAGCCACTTCTCAAATAAGCTACAAGTACCCTTCGAAATAAGCCCTAGCTTAATAAGCTATAAGAAAAACTAGTAAAGTTTAGAACTTTATGACTAAATAAGCTAAATAATAAGCTCTCGAAGATAAAGGTGCTCAAGACTTAATGAATAAGTCGAGTAGGAGACTCATGACACCCTTTTTAGCATTCGAATCGAGCTTAATCAAACAATAAGCACTTTTGAAAAAGTAAAGACAAGAAAATAGAAAAAATGAGATAAGCAAAAGCTATTTTAAAATTTATTCTAAAGACAATAAGCTAAATAAAAGATGAAAACTTTAGATCTAAATCTACCCGAAACTAAGGTGTTCATTGGATCGGGTATATTTAAAGATTTAAATCTAAGAAAAATAAGCTAGAATTAAAAAGCAACAAACTTTATGCTAGAAAATTAAGCTAAAAATATAAGATCTATAATTTTTAGATCTAATCCACCCGAAACTAAGGTGTTCAATCAAGTGAACAAGAGACGGGTATATTTAAGGATTAGATCTATATAAAGAAAAAAATAAGCTTGAATAAAAATAAACAATCAAAAAATAAGCTAAAATAAGCTCACTTAAAAAGCTCTAAATTGAAAACTATATAAAATAAGCTAGTCTAAATAAGCTATGGAAGTAGCTTATTAGAATATAATCTTAAGAGATGGGATCCAAAAATAAGCTATAAGCATGAGCTTATTTGGAAATAAGCAAAAGATAAGAAGGAGAGAAAAGAAAATAAGCATAAGAAATAAGCTAAAAGTAACACCAACCTTTACCAAAAAGCATCTTCATTAAACTATAATAAGCCATTACAATAAGATGAGAATAAGCTAAAAAGCTTTTACAATAAGCTAGACTAAAAAGCTAATCTATACTACTCCTAAAATTATACTACTCTACTTGAAATTAAATCCTAAATCTCTAACACCCAATGAAGCTACTGCGTTTGATGTTTTATAGCCCAAAGTGGGCTTGGGGTTATTTTCGTCATTTCAGGAGGTTCAGACTCGTTCTAGTGCAAAGGTAAGGGGTATTTTCGTCATTTCATCCCAACGCGTTATTAATACGCTAATGATTATACCTCGTAACTGCCAGCTGGATCCACCAATGAGAGGCTGCCATGTGTGCTTCTGGATCAATTCTCGTACTGACAACCTCGTACACCTGCACAATACCTCGTACTCCAATCATTAGAATGCCACGTGTCACCACCTGAGTGGTGCCACGTGGTGTAATTACTGTTCCGGCACTGTCACCGGACAACCACCGGACCACCGGTCAACGGTGGCCAACGACGGTGGACCACCATCGGACCACCGGTCAATGGCGACGGACCACAGTCGGACCACCGCCGGACCACCGGTCAACGGTGGTTGACCGCCAGTTAACAGCCAGGCCTGGTCGGTTTGTGGGCCGGTCTGGATCGGGTCTTGGGCTGGGTCTGGATCGGGTCTGGATCGGGTCGGGTCTGGGTCCGCCACGTGGCATGCCACGTGGTACCACGTGTCAGTTGACGTGGCGTGGAGGGGATATTACCCTCTTGGGTGAAATCTCAAAGCAAGCCACAAGACCAACCGCGCTAGGCAGTGATCTTGTTATATATATGCATTATTATTCCTTTAACCCACTTTTGGCCCTCTTCATTATGTTAGTATCAAAGGTTTAAATAGGGACGAAAAGGGTTCAAAATAAAAAGGTTCAAATATGAAAGGCCGGTACCGTTGGACTTGTAATTTCGTGTTCTTTCCAATGGTGTGATCGAGGAATATTAACGACTTTGTTTCGACCTCGATAAACGTGAAAACGTCGTCGAAAGTCACCCAAAAATTACCGTTTTTTGCTTTGTTTTCAATCCTTTGTACCTGTAAGACATAAAAACACAATACAAACATATTTGCAACATATTTATCCATATTTTAGCCATTGTTGGTCCCACACGCAATGTAAATAAAACACGCCCGGAAATAAATAATTAAATACCCTTTTAAATTATGACCCCTCACAATCAAACAAGAACAGAAAAGGTCCATTAAGAAGGTTCAAAAATTATTTATCTCGAAAGCGCCCCCGTTTTAACCACTTATTTAATAATAGATAAAAACTAAGATAACAATTAAATAAAATTATTTAAAAGGCTTTAAGAACGGGAGTTCGTCATCCTTGATTTT
>BQNB010129853.1:0-19043 GCA_026074375.1 Tanacetum coccineum | reverse complement strand
TTATTTTATTTATATATTTTTATGGACAATTTTTTTATATTTTTGATTTTTCTTTGGCTTTTGTATGATAATTATACTAAAAAAATTGAAAAATATTTTTGTACTTTTTATGTTTTTGTAGAAGGAAATATTCACAGGTTCAAAGACAAACTGTCAAACGTAACGATATTCTTGCTCAGCCTCCCCGGCAGCGGCGCCAAAATTTGACTCGCCAAAACTTACTCCTTAAAATCTATCTATATATAATATAAATACAACAAAGGATCAGAATCCGCGAGATCAAGAAAACCGGAAGCAGTATAGAGTGTTCCCGGGTCGTTATGTCCCAACGAGGCTAGAGATGGAAAATCGCAAGACGATTGATGATTTGTGTTTGAATGTCACAAGGAATGATTTGGCACTAAAACTGATAAAAAT
This sequence comes from Tanacetum coccineum, assembly GCA_026074375.1. Lineage (NCBI taxonomy): Eukaryota > Viridiplantae > Streptophyta > Magnoliopsida > Asterales > Asteraceae > Tanacetum > Tanacetum coccineum. The sequence continues at coordinate 18,626 of BQNB010129853.1, read as the reverse complement.
AAACAAAAGCACATAAAAATAGCAAAGAGAAAAAGCTGGAACAAAAACAAAAGCTAGAAATGGCAAAAACACTTAAAACTTCTACACTAAGGCACGAATAAGCTCAAATAAACTTAAGACAAATCAAATAAGCTAAACTAACTCTAAATAAGCAAATACAAAAAGCAATTAAGCTAAATAAAATAAGATAAGCTCAACAGTACTAACAGCAGTACTACCAGTATTAACTACCAGTACTAACTTGAAGTTAGTACTGCTAGTTATATGTTAGTACTGTTGGTCTAAGTTAGTACTGCTAGCTTAAACAAAACACTATGAAACAAGAAATAAGCAAATAAGCTAAAACAGATAATTAACTACCCCTAATAAGCATTTAGGCATAAGATTAAGCAACCAGAATAGATTATAATGATAAATAAGCTAGAAAACTAAAACTGATGAACACTTGAAAATACTTTGAAAAGGAGAATAAGCTTAAATAAGCTTACTCCTAAAGACAGTAAAGGAAAATGGTTTAATCTACTCTAAAAAGCTAAGGAAATTCTAAACAAGCTGAAATAATAAGCTGATAAGCTAAAATGAACCACCAGTACTAACAGCTTTAACTAACAGTACTAACTTGGAGTTAGTACTGGTAGTGTTAAGTTAGTACTGTTCCTAAAATGAACTAGCAGTACTAACTTGGAGTTAGTACTGCTAGGCTAAAGTTAGTACTGTTAGCTTAAGGTTAGTACTGCTAGGCTAACAAGACTTAAAGAAATAATAAATAAGCAAACAAGCTAAAACAGAAGTTCACCTAACCTTAATAAGCACTTAGTAATAGGAATAAGCAACTAGAATAAACCAAAATGACAAATAAGCTAGAAAACTAAAACTGATGAACACTTGAAAATACTTTAAAAAGGAAAATAAGCTTAAATAAGCTTACTCCTAAAGACAGTAAAGAAAAATGGTTTAATCTACTCTAAAAAAACTAAGGAAATCTTTAATAAGCAGAGATAATAAGCTGATAAGCTAAAATGAACTACCAGTATTAACTGAAATAACTACCAGTACTAACTTAGAGTTAGTACTGCTAGTGTTGAGTTAGTACTGTTCCTAAAATCAACTAGCAGTACTAACTTGGAGTTAGTACTGCTTGTTCAAAACAGCCTTTAACATTTCCAAAAATCATTTTTATTTCAAACTAATTAAAAACAGATTATCAAATAACGAAGTAAAACACTTATAAGCAAATTTCAATCAATAAAAAGCACTTAAATAAGCATGAACCAGTTTAGCAGTGTTAACTCAAAACTAACAGTGTTAACAAATGAACTAACAGTTCTGCAATAAATAAGTAAAGTGAGAAAAAGAGAGACTTACAACACCCTTGCTCAAAACAGGGTTAAATCAACAATCTACAAGCTCTAGCTTGTATAAAACAAGCTAGTGAGAGTCCATAAGCCCATCCAGAACTGGCTTATCATCCATAACATAAGCTGTGGTATATTTGAGAGTGATGTTTGTGATTTTCTCTTAACTACTTAACTTTTTATTGTTACTTTAATGAAAACAGCTTATAAGTAAGCTTTGGTGAGAGCTTTTTGAACACACAACAATATGATTAAGAAACTTAACACTGGTATTGTAAATCGACTTAAAAACTCAAATTTGCATTAAAACTTGAAAGTGTTACAAAGCTGAAAGTAAAAGCTGTAAATGACTTAAGAATTAAGCTAAGATTAAAAACTGAAATTAATTAAAAACTAACTAGTTACTAAGATGCCTCAAAGGCTTACAAAAGCTCTATTTATAGCCGAAGTCTTGGACTTGCAGCTTGCTTCTTTGGAGAGATAAAAACCAAGTGTGCTTGTTGTGTGAGGTAAGTCCTAAAGCAAATCCCAGCCTTCAATTTCATTTGTGCTTCTTTGGAGTCAATCTCAGCCATTGAAGATACTTGGGAAAGGAGAGGGATTGCCAACATGGCCTTTATACAGCTGGGGGGAAGTAGTAGGGTGGGTGAAATGATTTTGGCTAGGGAGAGAAGTGGTTTTGCAGGGGAGAGAAGTGGTTTTGCAGGGGAGAAGGTATGGGACGACATACAAGATGTACCTGGGTTTGTTGGGCGGGAAAGAAGACTTTTTGGGGGAGTAGGCAGTTTGGTCCCCTGAAGTCTTATAACTTAATTGTAATCTCTGCCCGGTTGGCAGTTTTGGCCCTTGTCTTGTTATTTTAGTAATACAACTTTAGGCTTGGCAGTTTTAGCCCCTCAAGTTGTATTTTCTTCATGCGGATGACTTTAGACTTCGACTTGACTTGGCCCTTTCCTTCCCGTGCTTGGATTTGTTTGTTTTTGGCTTTCTTTTTGCTCCTTTTCTTGAATATCCGTTTCCTGCACAATACAAATGCAAACATACAAATACAATGTATTTTTGGTACGTTTTTAGTCATTTAAGTTCGTTTATAATGGAAAATGGTATGTGTAATTAAGCACATACCACCTAGCTCCTCAAACGTTTACTGAATGACTTCTAAATTATGATGGCCCGAACGGTGATACAATAATTCCAAACTCTTTAATCAAATTCATAACTCTTAGAACCAAAGTTCTAAAGTACAATCTTCCTAAGACTTGACATATTTACTCAGGTTGCGTGACGTGGCTGTTTACTATCATTTTGCTATATCAACCTTCCCCCGTTAAGATTGTGATAAGGTCGTCAGCTTTCATTCTGAAATATTTTATTGCAGTACTATCAGTGTGAGGATTCATTGCCTGCATTTTCAATCTTTTGTATGTTTTATAAACCCGCGAGGGGGATACATGCTTGTTACAAACTCTTTTACATACTCGTTTATCTTATAACAATGTGATTACTTTTCAAAGACTTAGTGAAGTTCATAACCTCGCCTTTACCTCTTTTACATGTTTTATAACCCGAGGAGTGGGGATACATGCTTGTTACAAACTCTTTTACATACTCGTTTATCTTATAACAATGTGATTACTTTTCAAGGACTTAGTGAGATTCATAACCTCGCCTTTACTTATTTACATGTTTTATTAAATCAGCGAGGGGGAGATACTTGTTGTTACAAAACTGGTTTACATACTGTTTATCTTATAACAATGTGATTACTTTTCAAAGGACTTAGTGAGTTCATAGCCTCACTTTTAATCTCTTTAATGTTTTCATAAACCCGTGAGGGGGATACTGCTTGTAAATTCTGAATAAAGTGTTTTTCCAGACCTATTTGCTAATTTGATTATAACCTTTACTCTTATTGTTTAACGTTACTTTATCAAAAAAAGTCCCTAATTATCATGGACAATTAATCTCTTAAGCGTGAACGCGATATTGTGGATAGATCATCGGGATTGAGACTCCTGTTTGTGTTAGCCGGATAGGTAACCAAACACACATATATTTGAATTTCATAGGTATATGGCAATTAACCTACACGAGGGCCCTTTTATCTCTCTCTCTATCTTATCCTCTCTCTCTCTCTCTCTCTCTCTTCTATATATATATATATAGATAATATATATATATATATATATATATTTATATATATATATCACATCATTTTGTGTGTATATATACACTAGTCAATTTGTGTCCATGACTTTTAGTCAAGACCACAAATCAGACCCCAAACAAGACCAAACAAGTCGATAACGCAATTAATACCTGTTAATATGATAATTGTATTCGTTGCCATTATTACACAAATATCGGGTATTTAATAACGTGACCCGAGATCATAACAATTACAATTTGTCATTATTATTGTGTTTGTACAATTAATTACACTAAGACTTGTATTCACACTATTTTTCAAACCTAGATGAATTTCACTCAACATTGTGTTGACTTTTTAGCAAGTTTTCTTAGAGTAATTGAGCAACTTTTTTTTTTACGGCACGGTAGTTGGGCGATGGACTTTGAAGGATGGCTTAAACTTGTTTTCATTCTCATTGTATGTAACTAGATTTGGAGCCTTGCCTTTGTAAAAGTCTATTGAAATGAATGAATAACGTATCTTTTGAACAAACTAACCTCTCTTTTGGGTCGTTTTCTATGATTATGATTGTTGTTTCCATGAAATAATACCCCAGATTAGCTTCCGCTGCTATATTGTAAAAATGGGGGTGTTACAGTCTTTGTTTAGTACTTAAAAAGTTAATACATCTTAGTAAAAAGGTTATTGCATCACAACATATATTGGTTAGTTGAATTACAACATAAAAAAAGTTAATTTATCTTCCGTTTTAACAGTTAGTGCATCACAATGTATTTTGTTAATGCATTATAGTTTAAAAAATTTAGTACATTTCACTTAATTAAAAATAAGAAACGTTTGGATTATAACAACTGAATCAAATGATTAATAGTATGATGCTCTAAATAGTGATGCACTATCGAATAAATAAAATGCATTAAAACAAACGTTGTGATGCAGCGTAAATGACATTATGATGAACTAATAACAAATTGTAATGCACTAACACAACATATTGTGATGCACGGGAAATGACTTTGTGTTGCACTAACATATAGCAGGGATGCAATAAACAAACATCATGATGCACTAAAAAAACACTTTGATAAAGTAGCATATAACAGTAATGAAATTTCATAAAACTAAGATAATGTTGCATTGATCATCTGTATGCTATACTTTTTTACAAAACACCAGTAGACATAATTACTTTTTGTTTCAATATATAAAACGTTGTTTTTGATAGAACAAGAGTGTTGACAAGAGCCAATATCACTAGGGGTGAGCATAAAAACCAAAATAACCGAAAACCAAAACCGAACCGAACGGAAAACAACCGAACATGTCAAAATCGAACCGAACTACAAATTCGGTTTTCGGGTTGGATATAGGTTTGGCAATCAAAATCGAAAACCGAACCGAAAATCGAATTTATATAAATATATATATTTTTTATATATTCATGTATTAAAAATTCCATTAAAATTTTATCCTGATATAAAAAAACACTTTTTATGCTTGAAATTTGTTTTTTAAAAATATCTAAGTAGTTATTTTTTTTATTTCGGATTTCGGTTCGGTTTTCGGGTTGACCCCAAAAAGAATTTCGGTTTTCGGTTCGGTTTTTGGGTTAACTCCAAAAAGCATTTCGGTTTTCGGTTCGGTTTGGTTGAATTCTAGTTCGGTTCGGTTTTTGGGTTGACCCAAAAAAAATTTAACCAAACTAACCGAAAACCGATCAACACCCCTAAATATCACATAACTGGAATACGTCTTAAATGGGCTTATCTTGGAAGATTGATATGGTGATAATCCCATTTGATGCAACTAATTATATTTACCAGCATGTTGCATATATTTTCATAGATATTGTGCATTGAACCTTTTTGTAGCATTGCTAGAGTTTGTCTTCATTTTAGAATCATACGCGCGAGATATTGCTTCAGTTCCTACTTCCTAGTATATCATTTATATTCTCAGAATTATGAAGAAGCTGCAAAGCTCTTTCTTTTCTTGTTAGGTTATATGCGACACGGTATGCAATGTGTGTTAACCGGAAAAATTGACAATTATCTATCAAGCATTAATTGTCTAATTGACAATCATCTATCAAGCATTAGTTGTTTAATTGACGATTATCTATCATGCATTAGTTATCCAGTTGTCAATGTCTATTTCTATATTCATTCTTGTACCCCCTATATATTGTATCAAATGAAAAATGGAAAACAGGCAGTTTCACCTTCTACATGGTATTTGAGTGGGTCTGATCCTCAGACCGAGGTGGTTATGTTGAGCCGCCTCCCTTACGCCACCCCGTCAAACCATCTCCTCAAAAAAAAATTGTTTGTTTTATTTTTAAAATGTGCTAAGGTCACGAGTTGTTAAAACGTGCTAAAGTCACGTTCGTGCTAAGGTCACGAGTTGTTAAAATTTACACTGTGATGCAGTAAAATCTACATAGCGATGCAGTAAAGTAATTATACAATTTCAATTGCAAGAGTAAAATTTAAAATGTGATGCAGTTTCAGTAAGTAAATATATAGAGTAAATGCAGTAAAATTTACACTGTAAATGTAGTAAATATACTAACTTTAATGCAGTAAAATTTACCAATTTAACTGCAAGTTAAAATTTACAATAGTTGTTGCGGTAAAATATTTAATTTAATGCAGTAAAAATTTAAATGTGGATGCGTAAAATATAAGAAGTTCAATGCAGAAGGTTTTACACGTGTAATGCAGTAAAATATACAATTTAATGCAGTAAAATTTATAATTTGATACAGTAAAATTTACACAGTGATGCAATAAAATATACAATTTAATGTAATAACATTTACAATGTGATGCAGTAAAATATAGAATAAATCTACTACATCACAATGTATAAATCTTCTACACCACAATATTATTATACTGCATCAAAATATATAAATCTACTTCATCACAATGCTATCTACGACTTTACAGTGTAAAAATCTATTGCATCACAATGTATGAATCTGCTGCATCACAATGTAATTCTATTGCATCATGATGCATTAAATAATAACACCATGATGTAGTAACTATTATACACTAAACAATATTGTTCTACTGTGCATCAGAATGTATATTTTACTGCATTGATTCACTCTGAATATGCTATACGTAATTATATAGTATAAGGATATGTCACATATTAGTTACAGTAAAGTAATTTTTTTGTCGGATTAATTTAAGAAACAAAACTTCTTTAACCATGTTGTCTCAAAAACCTCCTAGGTCGTTTTCCCTCGACGAAGTGTGAATTGAGAATCGGTTAAATTCATGATCGCGCGTTTTGAATGGTTTCAAACTTTTGAATTGATTATCTATTTCTACAATTAAAAACACATAAAATATTCAAAGGAAAACAATTAAGCACAAAAACGATAACGGGAATTAAATAAATGCGACAATTAAATCCTAAAATTATCAAAAAAATTAAACCTAGGAAATAATTTTTAACTTTTCCTAATAATATTTATAAGAAAAAGAATACTAAGGAAAATCCTAAACCGAAGAGTGATTTAAAAGTTAAAATCGAAAGAAAAGCGGGTAACGAGAATCAAATCTCACTGTTCTTTAAAAATGTGACATTTCATTAAATTTTAAACCCTACGATAGTAAATTTAAAATCCTAAAGCCTAAAATATGATAAAAGATAATTTTATATTTTTTTTTTGATTATTTTTCTATTTTTTATAATTTTTTAAAGTTTTTACATAAAGACAAAAGAAAATGTTAAAAAAATACAAAAGTTGATAATTAAAAATTTAAGAGAAAATTCCTGAATGTTAAAACATATGTGACTGATTTGATTTAAATAATATAAGCTAAAAACAAGCGCCAAAAAAGACCCTAAAGCTCTTTGATAAGCTAGGTTATTAAAAGAAAATAGAAAATGAAAAAGTGTATAAGAGATTAATGTAGGACTATCTTGACAGATAGCCCTACTGGTGTTGGTGGTTTAAGTGTGTGTGTTGTGGGACGAGTATGTGTTGAAGGTTAGGTTATGGGTTCGAATCCCATGGCTTAACTTTTTGCATTTTTTTTAATTTTTCAAATTTTCTAAAACAAACTCATAGAATAGCTTATAAGGAACAATTTTTATAGAAGAAACTTTTTATGAAAACTAGAAAATAAGCTCGAAAAGAGCTTAAAATTATGACATATTAATGACTTAGCGTAATTTTTGCTTTTTTCACTAAACTTATAAGGAAGGAAACAAAAAAGCTAGAATAAGCTCAAGCTTAAGTAAAAGAGCTACTATCACCCTAAAGCTAACCTAATAAGCAAATCTAAGCTAGAAACAAGCAAAAAGAATAAGCCATGAGTTGAAAAATCAAATAAGCACTTGAGCCTAAAACTAAATTCCAAACAAACTTATGAGCTTAATTTTCAGCACTCAAACGGATCCTTATGACAAAATGGCTTGTACTAGATTAAAGCTTAACTTCCAAAGTATCTAAAACAGCTTAAAAAAATAGTTTGAAAATTAAATGAACTAAGAAAATGCTTAATGAAAAAGACTGTTTGGCTCAGCAGGAGCTGAATTTTTTTTGGTTTTTTATAAAAAAAACAAAGTACTGATTTTGAGCTTAAAAACGGATGACTAATTAAGCTAAATACTACAAAATAAGTTTAAACATATGAAATATGACCTACAATCTACTTGCATACTAAAAATTAAGATCTAACAACTATTTTTACCATCTGATTTTTAAACTTGAATATGGCAGTTTGTCTGTTTTCTATGCTGATGCAGTTGACACCTAAATGACCAAAACTCTAAACTATTTATTGCAGGATATAGATCTTTGTTCCTATACTCTTTAAACACCAAACAGAATGCAAAATGATTAACTAAACCACTTAGAACAAGTTTAATCTTAGAATGCTAATGAAACTGACTAATGCTAACAAATTTAAACTAGCAACTCTTAAACCTATAAAAAACTAGATTTAACCTATCAAATCCTTAAATCCTGCTCTTATAAACCTCAAAATGAAGTTTCAAATTAAACTAAGGACCAAAATGGTGTCTTTAGCCAGTACTAACTCAATATTTGTACTTCTTGGTCCCAAACACCCCTTTAATTCACTGAAACTCATTTTAATCTTATAATTATAAGAATTAAGACTAGAAACTCAAATACCAGATAGTGCAGAGCTTATAATAACCTTAATGATCAACTTTCAAGAATCAAATAAGCAAAAACTATAAGCTACAAGCTAAAGCTAATTTTTATGGATTTTTCAACTGTTATATAATAAAAGCTTATAAAATGAAATTTAAAACTAAAACTTAAAACTCAAATAAGGCATTTTCAATCAGCAATAAGAGGCATCATATTAAAGCACATTGAAACGGTTAATAAGCAAGTTTATAAGAAGATTAAGCTAGTTGATACTATTATGCAGAATATAACTAGGTAATGTAAAATTGATAATTGAAAAAATAGAAAAATGTAAAGAGAAGAGTACCTCCACCTCAGCTAAACAGAGGTGAATGCTCACAATAAAGCTTATAAAAGTAGCTTAAGCTTAATCCAAATTCCTAGTCTAATCCTAACACTTGACCATCAAGTATTATTACCCACTTGAATACTCAAAGCAGCCATCCAATTCTATGGTGGTTATTCAAGTTTTGATGGGATTTAGCTAGACTTAGAACAATTTGAGCTTATGGAACAGTATTAAGAGCTTATTTAAACCATTTGCATAAAGAAGTAGATAACGTATGAAGTAAGACTTAATATGGCTGATCAATAGAGATTTTAAACTTTTATTAATAATAAAGCTGAATACAAGGTTGAAAAAGAAAATTACATTGATTAAAAAAACAGAATTTAAAAACAATAAGCTAAAAATTGCACAAGCTAAAATTATTCTAAACTACACTAAAAAGCTAGATAAGAACAACGATGACTGTGAGCGAGTGAGCTCCTCTATTTATAGGGCAAGAAGGAAGCTTCTAGGCCTTGGACGCTCCTCTTTGCAGCTTCTAATCTTGGCCCTTCAATTTCTCTAATCATTAGATGCTAATTTGTGGCCCTTGGATCAAAATGTAAGCACACGGATTGCCAGTGTGGCAATCCTGTTTGTTTGGAGCTGTGTGCTTCTTTTGTACTAAATTCAGTGCAAATTCCTTCCTTTTGTATGTTTCTTTGTAGCCCGCGTGTCATTCTCTTGTTAGAGCTGTCTAATCTATACCAAGGGGTGACGTTTTTGATGCTGAGTTGTCACTTGGTACTTGGAATCTATGAGGCCACGTTGGACGAGTGGTTAATTGCATTTTAATTGGGTAATTTTTGAGCTGGGTAAATTGGGCGGATGTGTGGCGTGTTTAGTAACACCAATTTTGCCAGCCCTTTCTTTAGTTTTTTTCTTTGTTTGTATAGTTTTGGATAGGATAACGGGCCAGTGTGTTTTGGTTTCGGGCTTGGAGTATATGGAATGGTTGGTTAGTTATTGACTTATGAACCGTTAGTCTTTTAATAGTAATAAAGGAACTAACTGGTGTTATTAATTTAAGGGTATTCTTTTGGATGTGATAATAGGGTTTTAAATTAGAGGCTTTTTTCGTGTGATTTCTAAGGTTCTTTGTCATTTTTGTGGGCTTGACAAATATTGACCAGGGTTTGACTGTTGTGGTCTTTGATTGACCCTTTTGCAAGCAAACATTCACGTCTCTCTTGTGTATTTATCCTGTCTCGCGTTAGTTTTTTGTCCCGGTTTTGGCTCTTTTTTCTTTTGATATTTGCATTATCCGTTCCTACAATTCACAAAAGGCAAATTACACATAACATGCATAAATTATTGCACATGTCTTAATCTTTTTAGGGTTTGTTTTTTAGTATTAAAACAGATATGTGGATTTCTCACATATCCAAAATTCCCAAACTAAGTGATTGCCATGTCCCACGCATTGTTAATATGCTCTCAAACCAAAATATATTCCAAACCTCCCCAAAATAATCCTTTGTAAGTAGCAAATTCTTTTGTGGGGGAAAGTTAAGGAAATCACAAGTTTTAATACCCCTCGCTTTACCCATTTTCAAAGACTTTTTCCTTTTTTTGTGCATGATTTTACATAATTTTCAACTCTACAAACTTGATTCTTGTGGTGACAAAATGTATTGCTTTCATTATTCATTGATAACTTTGAGGGTCACGGAACAAAAAAAGCAACAAAAAAGCATCAAAAAGGTCCAAATGATTAATTCATCGTCCCCCGACTTTCACCTCTCACAAGCCAGCTTAAAAACAAGATTCATTGTAAAAATACAAGTTTATGATGCTATCACTTCTCATAAAAGCTAATGTGTAATTACTTTCCTCCTAGTCCTAAATTTTTTATCTCAAGATTTTATTTAAGTCATATACCCGAAGGCTCTTTAAGACTTTATTTCGATACTTATTAATTCCAAAAATAAAGCGTAACGGTTAAAAACTCAATAATTAGCTCCTAGCCCTTTTCAATAAGTTCAAATGTTCATCAAAATTAAGTCTACATCCGAGGCGACAAAATTTGGCTCTTTATTAGGTTACTTAAGCAAGGCACCTTTATGTCTTTTATACCCTTTGGCTCTTTAAGACATAGATGGTCCCTATTTTATTTGCACATATACCCTAAGGCTCTTTAAGGTACAACAAGGACAAAAATTAAGCAACATTAATCCATATCCATATACCCTACGGCTCTTTTAAGGAATGAATAAGGCTATAATTTCACTTATTAAATTCTACTTACCCCATATACCCTAAGGCTCTTTAAGGGATAAGCAAAATATTTATTCATGTGATACATATAGTATGCCAAATTAAGTATTCCTGATGTATACTCATCTTGATCACAAAGGAACTAAAGAAAACTTCTATTAACTATTTTATTAACCAAAAAACAGCAAACTCTATTTATTAAACAATTATATAAAGGTGAAACAAGCTAATGGGAGAAAAAGCCACAATTAACACTTATGAGCCTTAAAGAAATCCAACTATTCTACGTTTAGCATCAAAACTTATAATCTACTCTATCATCTCTTGTTCTTCACAATTTAAAATTTCTAATAAAGAAACTCGTGAATGCTTAGCCTAATAAATCGATCTTTGCATATTTAAAATCAATTATGGGAACTTGAAAAATCTTGACTTTTTTCAAGATAGACTCGGCTTTTTTAGCTCCTTGTATAATAGATTACGCAAAATCAAACTTATTTAAGTTTTTAAGGAGAAAGTAAGATATAAAAAACCCGGTTCGGGGTCAAAATTTACTTTTGTTCATCACCAACGGGAAAGCCTACTTTTGTGTCAAAAATTTTTTTTTATTATTAATTATTTTTTATTTTATATATATATATATATATATATATATATATATATATATATATATATATATATTTTATTTATATAGAACACTTAAATAGATATTAAAAACTTAAATAAATTTAAAATTTTTGCGGGGAGGGGGGGGGGGGGGAGGGGGGGAGGGGGGGGAAAAACGGGGTAAGTTGAGACCAAACCGAGCAAATGTAGGTAAGAATCTATCGAAGATATACTACCCCATACTAACTTAAAAAAAAATTGTCCTCATTTGTTTCATAAGTCTAAGCTTATAACCCCAATTACTAGAACTCAAAAAGCGAATGCATAATCCGAGCATGGAGAAAAGTTTCACTAAAATCTTAAGACGTTTATTTTTTTTAAGTATGCTAGAAGATAGATGTTAGTGATAATAATATAAAGATATCGGAATTTACCCAAACTAATGGCAAGAAAAGGCTAGGAAGCTCGAGTGGACCGAGGGACCAAAATCCTTCTGAAACACGAGGAGTCTCTCAACAATTTTGGGTCAACCTACAAACACTCACAAGAAACAAAAACAAGATATTAAAATGAGGTACAGCCTTCCTCACATCACATTAGAAAATATATAAGAAGATAGAAACGCTTGTTTTTGTTAACCGAGTCATGAGCTTGACTCGACCCCGAATTAAGTTGTCCATGGGGGAGCAAATGAAAGAGAAAATCTCAATCGGGCTTTCATTAATGTTTGGATAAACATTAAAGCACATGAAAGTTCCATCCCGATGAGATGCCACCGGCTCTAAGTGGAGATGCCGGGGTCAAAAATGGTGTCTTCACTCCCGGTGGAGAGAAGTAAAGGAGAATCCACAGGGTAGGTGCGATACGGGAGAAAAGTCCGAATGACAAATGCGAAGGAATCGTCATCTTCAATATTTTGAGAAACATCAATCTCACCTCCCCCTGGGTCAAAACATTCGTCTTCATTAAGCTCATCAAAATTGTTTATCACGGGTGCATCGGGCTCAATGTCGAAGGTAAAACGCTCATACTCGGGAATAGGATCATCGTTAAGTAAGTTGTCAAGAAAAATAATATCCTCTTCCGAGTCAAAATCGCTCTCAATACCCGGAGGTATCGAGTCTTCTGGAACAAGAAATGTATCAACCTCCTCTATAAGAAAGTCACTATCCACAACTGGAATAGGAGAAGAAAAGGGATTTTCAGGCACAAAAGGAATAAACGGAGTAAGATTCAACGATTCGATCTTATCAATGAGAAGATTGATGTTTAATAATTTCTCACGAAAAATCTCGTCCTCTATTTCAAGAATATCATTATCAATCTCTCCTTCTTCTTCATCAAAATCAGCTTCATCAAAATCGTCTTCATCAATTCCTGGTAAAATTGGATCAATAAAATTGAGATCACCAACGAACTCCTCGGGAAGAAAATCAATCTTAGGAGATGTGATCGACATATCTCGACTAAACAAAGAGTTAATAAGTCCAAACTCAGCATCAAAATGATCACACGACGACACATCACAAATATCTTTAGAAATACCTTTAAACTCACTTGGGATTGGGATAAGTTTCTCAACACTAGACTTTTCCATTTCCGAAATAGTGTTAAGATGCTCGTCCCCCATACTTAGAGAGTTATCAGGCTATATAACAGTATACTCATCTTTATCAGCCATAGGAAAATTCAAATTTATAAGAAAAATCATCATTATAGAAGGTTGGACGATTCCAACTTGGACTATTAATAAATTCAGATAGTTCCTCATTAATATTTCGCACATCTTCAAGGAGTTTACTCATCAATTCTTGAATATATTCTTGTTGATGTTGCTTGTCCGTAAAAGCATGCTTAATTTCGGAAAATCTCTCCCAAGCTATCAATAAAACCTTTGGCATTTCTCCAAAAGGTATACGACTAAACTTCCTTAGGAAGGTTTGAATGTCATTCATTAAGTCTTCTCTAGCTTGCAACACTTCTTCACTCGTTTCTTGAGGAGAATGATGAATGACGGGATAATGCGGGGGTTGAAATTGGTCAAAATCAGAACAATTAGAATTAGATAAATTTTGGTTCATCGGTTGCCACTGAAAAGTCGCGTTAGGACCCCCGCAGTTCTCACAACAAAGATATTGTTATGGATAACTTGGTGAAGTTGGTGGAAAATTATTATCGAAGTTTTGATCGAAACACGGGTTCTGATTGTAAACAAATGGAACTTGAGGCGAACAACCGTAATCATAATGAGCATCGTTTCCACATAACTCACAAATATTCGTCTCGTACTGGGGTTGTGGAGGGTAGTCGGAAAGATTTTGAGATTCATTGAAAGAATTCGGATTTGGATTATAATCGAATGAATTTCCATCTCTTGAAGCGCAAAATAAACAAAATCCTCCTTTTAACGGGCCTTCACACCCACAACAAGTGACTGGCTTTCCATCACCATAAGTGCAATTTAAACAAGTTCCAAGTAGAAGATTAACACCACACTGCGGACACGTACATAGACAACAATAAAAGCCATCACATGGTTGTCCACACCCCGTACACTCACGTTGGTTAAATGACGTCATAAGAAAGAATTAAACAATATAGAGGATAAGAAGAAAGAATTAAACGGATAAGAGGTAACGGAGAATATTGTTGGGTTTTTAATAATATATGAGAAAAGAAATTAAAATAAGAAAGAAAAATATTTTTTGGTAACCAAAAATTAAACGTGCACGGTAGCTCTCTAAAAATACATACAAGAAAGCGGAGGAGTTGGTAAGCGCGAGGCGCTATTTAGAATAACCCTTCTCTTTTTGGGTGATGTTGATCAAACCCGCCTTAAACTTTCCTTATAGCACGTAATCTAAAGGTGAGCCGTAACAACGATTAACAAATGGTTATTTTTAATATTAAAATAAAAGAAAATAGAAGTGTAAAATATTTCTGTATTTTTATGGTTTTATTAAGAAAATATTCACAAATGGAAAACGATAACTTCACAAGGAAGGGTCTTCAAAACACTAATCTTCGAACGAAACACGATAATCGTAACACATTTCCCCGGCAGCGGCGCCAAAATTTTGATACGCTATCCGAACACACTATATATAATATAATATATAAGTATATAACGATTAGATCAAATAATAGTAAAGTAAGTATTTTTCGTCGGGTTCGAGAAACGAACTTTTAACCAAAGTTGTCTCAAAAACCTCCCGGGTCGTTTTCCCTCGACGAAGCGTGAATTGAAAATCGGTTAAGTCCGTGATCGCGCGTTTTGAATGGTTTTAAAGATTTTTGATTTGGGTTCCTAAATCCTACTAAATTTAAATGACAAGTAAATAAATGCACGAAAATAAGTAAACAAGAAATGATAATTAAACACGTATGCATAAAAACGTAAACGGGAATTAAAAATGCGATATTTAAATCTAAATGAATAAGTTAACCTAAAATGATTTTCTAAACTTCTTCTAATCCTAATTGACTATTTTAAAAGAAAAAGCTAAGGAAATTCTAAACCGAGGGTAATTTAAGCTAAAAATGAAGAAAACAAGAACGGGAATGAAATCCTGTTCTTTAAAAAGTGAAATTTCAAAATATTAGCCCTACGAAAGTAAATTTCAATCCTAAGCCTTAAATATGATAAAAGAAAATTTTAAAAAAAAGAATTTTATTTTTTTGATTATTTTTCTATTTTTTATGATTTTTTAAAGTTTTTAACAAAATTAATTTACGAAAAATACTAAACTTATCCTAAAAATTATGGAAAAATACTGAAAAGTAGCTTATGAAGAGTAGGATCTATGTGAAAAAATATAAGATCTATGTTAGAGCTTTTACGAATAAGCTCCTAAAAATAAAAATAAGCTACGAAAATACTTATTACTACTAGTACTTAAAAGTAGTTAAAAGAATAACCACTGCACCTTAGGACGTAAAAGTCCCAAGGGCGCAGTGGTAGTGAGTGTGTTTGTGGGACGTTTATAAAGGGTGAGGAGAGTAGAGGTCAGGGGTTCGAGCCTTGCTCACCCCTGACTTCCTCTCTTCCCCTTTTTTATTTTTGTAAAAACTTTGAAAAGCAAACTTGAAAAACAGCTTAATATGAACATTTTTTGTGAAAACAACTTTGCTGAAAACTAGAAAATAAGCTGGAAATTAGCTTAATACAATGACAGTAACACTTAGACTCTTTTTATACTTTTTACTTATACTAATGAAACAAGAAGTATTAAGCTTAATTTTAAGAACAAAAGCTACTCTATCCTGAAGTATCTATTAGACGAACTGAGCAAGAATAAGCAAAAAAGAGCAAGCATAAGCTGAAAAGTCCAATAAGCTAAAAATTCAATTTGCACTTTTAATAAATATTGAAACCAAACAGACAAATAGCAAACTTTGAGCTTATTTTTGGGTAAGAAGGGAACTTTACTGGAACTTGGATTATACAGCTTAAAGACTGAGTCAATAAGCTACTTAAACAGTTTTAAAATGAGTTTGAAATCAATTTGTTAAATTAAAAAGCTTATTGAAAAGGCTGATAATTCATTTTACCCTACTTTTTGTTATTATATTAAAAGACAAAGTACTACGTTTAGATTTAAAAACAAATAAGCAATAAGCACATTCGATCTAATATACCTAAATCCTACTTGTTCATCAAAGTTGAAAAAAGCTAATTCCTGCTTTTTATAAATTGAAATTTATTGCTGTAAAAAGAATAAAAAAAAAAAATTAAAAAAGGCATAAATCTATCTTTATTCTATCTGATGCATTTGAATATAAAACAAAAAACTCAAAACCAAAAAAATGCAGGTTTAAAGACTTGAATTTAACACTTTTAAAACACTAAAACAAAAACAAATAGAGCAGTTCTAATATTAGAATTGTAAACTAAAAATCCCTAAGTTACTAAACTAATGACCACAGATTTGAACAATCTAAACTCAAACTATTGAAAACTTAATTAAGCCTCACAAAAACTTTTAATCCTAACTTTATAAACTTTAATTTGATATTTGAAACCAATGCAAAGAGCCAAATGTACATGGACAATACTAACTTATGTTAGTACTGCCCTTAGCCAAACACCCCTTTACATTGATCAACACCATTTTTTAGCTTATAAATTTGGGATTTAAGACATAAACTTCAAATACCAGATAATGCTAAGCTAAAATAAGACCTAATGAAAAGATTTCAACATTCAAATAAGCATAATCAATAAGCTAATTCATTATGCTACTATTTTTTGGTTTTTAAACTGTTTTAAAACTAACATATGCAAATTTAGATTTAAGCTAATATTTAAACTAAATAAGCACTAAGCAAAGATAATAAGCAAGTTAAACTAAATTTAACAACAATAAGCTACTAATAAACAGTTTAAGTTAAAATGCAGATTTAAACTAAGTTTATAAAAAAATAGAATAGAAAATAACAAAGGAAAA
Source organism: Tanacetum coccineum (assembly GCA_026074375.1). Taxonomy (NCBI): domain Eukaryota; kingdom Viridiplantae; phylum Streptophyta; class Magnoliopsida; order Asterales; family Asteraceae; genus Tanacetum; species Tanacetum coccineum. The sequence continues at coordinate 1,339 of BQNB010129853.1, read as the reverse complement.
GAAGATGATACCTCCACCTCAGCTAAACAGAGCTGTATGCTCAAATGAGCTTAAATCAACAAGCTCTAGCTTGTTTAGAGCAAGCTGGTGGGGTCCAATAAGCCCTTCCCGAATTGGCTTATCATCCTTATCCAAAGCTTAGGTAAATCGGGGAGGAAAGAGTATAATATAGCTTAGTTAAGCTTTTAAAAGCTTAACTGAGGATAACAAACTAAAGTAGTAAGAGGAGCTTATGGGAGCTTAAAAGGAGCTTATGATCAATTAAAACATAATTGAATTAAGAAATTGCTTGAATTAAAAAACTCAAATTTAAAGTAAAATGAAATTTTATTAATAAAGAAAAGATTACATGGCTTTTAAAGAAAAATTACATTAAGAAAATACAAATAAGCTGAAATTAAGCTATTATTAAACTACCTATACTACTCCTACTCTAGATGATGATGTGAGTGAGGGAGGTTTTGTATTTATAGGCTTGAGAGAAGCTTCCAGCCCTTCTTCACACGCTCCTATTAGCTTTGATCATCACCCTTTATTTATTGCCAATCATTGGATATCCTCTTGTTGCCGTTAGATCAAAATGTGATCACACGGATTGCCAGCGTGGCAATCCTTATGTCAGAGGCTTTGTGCTTATTTTGGCTTGGTTTTAGTGTAATTTTCCACTTCTGGGTGTGTTAGTTTGATATCCCGCGTGTCATTTCTTGTCATATCTCGGCTAATCAAAAGCTTGCTGTGATGTTTTGCTGCTGACTCATTTCTTGGCACTTAGAATCTTTTGGCCACGTTATTAATTGAAAAGGGTGTGGGTTAATATGGGGTATAACTTGAGCTGGGTGAAATGGGGAAGACGGGTAAACAGTAAAACTGTTTTTCTCGCCCCCTTTTCTATTTCATTTGAGCTTTGACTCGGTAAATTGGGGCATTGACTTGGGCTTTGGAGTCATATTAAAAGAGAATGGGCTGGGTGAATATGGTTTTGGGTTATAATAAAAAAGATAACGGTCGTTAGCCTTTTATATTAAAAGGACTAACGGTGTTAGTTATTCAAGGACCATTTATGAATTTTGTTTATCATTGAGGGTTGTTTAGGCAATTAAAGGTTTTGTCTTTTTATGGGTTGCCCAAGGTTGACCTTTGTTGACTTTTGTTGACCCTGATTAGCCTTTTGCTAGCAAACTCCCAGCTCTTGTGCACTCATTCCGTCTCGTGTCCGTTTTTTGTCCGTTTTTGCTTTGATTTTGTCCATTTCTTTAATATCCGTACCTGCATATACACAAACACAAAAACAAGCATATATTTGCCATTTTTATTATTTTTTTGGTGTTTTGGGTTTGTT
>BQNB010129852.1:0-19043 GCA_026074375.1 Tanacetum coccineum | reverse complement strand
TTGACTTTCTAGTAAATCATTTAAGGACTTGGATGAATTTTGAAACTTTTCTAATGTCTGTTTTAATTGATCTCTTTCTTAGTCTAACTTCAAGTTTTAAAACATTAATGCTCTCTTCAAACACAACCTCATTTTTCTTATAGTGTACTAGTCTATCTTCTACAGACTGTTAAACCTGCTTTATAAGATACTAAATTAAATTGAGACTTTTTGTAATCTGAAGACAAACTATCATATTGTTCTTTGAGATTAGCATAAGCTTTTACACATGATTTAGAACAAGAGTCTACCTCAAAATCTGAACTGGACGAACTTCCTGAAGATGTATATGTCATTAATGCATAGTTAGTAGGATGCTCTTCTTCAGCTTGGTAGCTCCAATCATACCCTCCAATTCCATCTTGAGTAACCAAGGCATTTTCAGTGGGAGTTTCCACTGTCATAGTTCTTCTACTATTCTCTCTTCCTCTGTTTTCCTGATTTCTATGAGCTCTACATTCTCTTGCAAAGTGACCATTTTTATGACAGTTATAGCACTCCACTTTAGACCTATCAAATCTAACTCTTTGACCATTTACATCCAACTTCCTGCATATCCTCTTGATGAATCTCCTAGCTTTAATTGTCAGCATGGTCATTTCCTATTGTAAATCCATTTCTTCTAGGTCATCAGGATCAATTTGTTCTAGATCCTCTCGTGCAAGTTGAGGAGAGTTGGGCTGACTAGCTAGGAAAGCATAGATCGCAACATCACTAAGGTTATCTCCAGATGTAGGATTACTTTGAGTATGAGCAGCACTAACTCCATAAGTAGTGTTATCTACTTCATTTATGTTGTTGTTGTTGCTGTTAGTGCTGTTGGAGGACACAAAAGCCACATTTTTTGAATTTGGGCTTATGTTTGTTGAACCTGTAAGTTCAGGTTCATATATCTTTAAGTTGTTGTACAAGTCATCCAAACTGATGGTTTCTATTTCCTCTTTGTTCCTCTAGATCAAAGCATGAGTCTTCCATTCAAATGGAAGACTTCTCAACAGTTTTAAGCAAGGTTGCAAAAATCATGAATCGTTAGTCGGGCGGTCGACCACCTTGTAGCTTGTAATCGATCAAGGCGGGATTAATCGGATTGACATTTTTGGTAAAATTTGGGTATTTCCGGTAAGTTTTGTGTATTTTCGTCGAGTTTTAGATATTATTGGCTAGTTTATTTCTAAAAAAACTTGTAATAGATTTAAACAGTTAATATAAGTGATCAAAATAAGTTTATGGTGAGTTTTAAGTACTTCCAGAAAGATTAGAAGGTTTCCGGCAAGTTTGACTATTGTTGACCACCGTTGATCGCCGTTGACCACGGTTGACCTATTTGTTTGACCCTGTTACATTAATCGGCAAGGTTGGTGGCCTTGTAGCATCTAATCGGCGATTAATCAGCCTTGCAGACCTTGTTTTGCAAACTTCGCCTTGAATCTCCAACTGACTAATAAGTTTTTGCAACCTATCAAAAGTTTGATCCATTGTTTCTGAACTTGATCCTGCAAAGTTCTCATATTGTTGCTTGAGTAGAGTTCTCTGAACTTTCTTGGATTCCTTGTTTCCTCCATACCTCTTCTCAATGGCTTCCATGAGCAATTTTGCATCTTTATATGAATAGACTTCAGTTGATCCTTATTTAGGAGTGCCATCAACAGAGTTCCTCTAACTTTCATCTTATTCCTCCTGTCCTGCTTTTCTTCTGCTGCACCCTGATCACCAAATTTCTAAACACAATAGCAAATGGACTAAGGATCATCCACTTGAAAACATAATCGGTGAACTCGCTAGACCAGTTTCCACTCGGCTGCAATTACATGAGCAAGCTCTTTTCTGTTACTACGATGCTTTCCTCACTGCTGTTGAACCCAAGACGTATAAAGATGCTTTGACTCAAGCCTGTTGGATTGAAGCAATGCAAGAAGAACTTAATGAGTTCGAACGACTTGAAGTATGGGAGCTCGTACCCCGACCAGACAAAGTTATGGTGATTACTTTGAAGTGGATCTACAAAGTGAAACTAGACGAACTGGGAGGAATTTTGAAGAACAAAGCTCGATTAGTAGCCCGTGGTTACCGTCAAGAGGAGGGAATCGATTTTGAAGAGTCTTTTGCTCCGGTTGCGAGATTAGAGGCTATAAGGATTTTTCTCGCGTTTGCTGCTCATATGAACATGGTCGTATACCAAATGGATGTGAAGACTGCGTTTCTGAATGGTAATCTGCGGGAAGAGGTTTATGTTAGCCAGCCGGATGGGTTCGTGGATAAAGATAACCCCAATCACGTGTATAAGCTAAAGAAAGCTCTTTATGGGTTGAAACAAGCTCCACGCGCGTGGTATGATATGTTGTCTTCGTTCTTGATATCCCAAGACTTCTCCAAAGGCTCAGTGGATCCTACATTGTTCATCCGCAGAGACGGCAAGGAATTACTTCTGGTACAAATTTATGTCGATGATATTATCTTTGCTGCATCTACACCTGAACTTTGTGATCTATTTTCTAAAATCATGTGTTCAAAATTTAAGATGTCAATGATGGGCAAAATCTCATTTTTCTTAGGATTACAGATTTCTCAAAGTCCCAGAGGCATCTTTATTAACCAGTCAAAATATGCCCTTGAATCTTTAAAGAAATACGGTTTTGACTCTTGTGACCCAGTGGATACTCCAATGGTGGAGAAATCCAAACTGGATGAGGATAAAGAAGGGAAAGCCGTAGATCCGTCACACTATCGTGGTATGATTGGCACCCTCCTTTATCTTACAGCCAGTAGACCTGACCTACAATTTGCTATATGCATGTGTGCCCGGTATCAGGCTCGGCCTACCGAAAAGCACTTAAATGCGGTAAAAAGGATCTTTCGGTATCTAAAAGGAACCGTACATCGGGGACTATGGTATCCGAAGGATTCTTCGATTGCTCTAACAGCATTTGCAGATGCGGATCATGCTGGTTGTCAAGATACACGCCGTAGCACTTCTGGTAGTATGCAACTTTTGGGTGATAGACTTGTTAGCTGGTCGTCTAAAAGGCAGAAAAGCGCTGCGATATCCAGTACGGAAGCTGAATATATTGCTTTGTCCGGCTGTTGTGCTCAAATCCTTTGGATGAGATCACAGCTTACCGACTATGGCTTTGGATTCAATAAAATTCCAATGTACTGTGATAACAAAAGCGCTATTGCCTTATGCTGCAACAACGTTCAACATTCCAGATCCAAGCATATAGACATCAGATTTCACTTTATCAAGGAGCATGTTGAGAATGGGGTGATCGAACTTTACTTTGTCAATACGGAGTATCAACTGGCAGACATCTTCACTAAAGCTCTTGGCCGAAATAGAATTGAATTTCTGATCAACAAGCTGGGAATGCGAAGTTTTACGCCGGAGACTCTGAAACAATTGGCAGATGAAGTTGATGAATAGTAGTGGTACCTGTTCAAATATCCTGTATAATATGTATATATTTTAAAACCATAAAAACCAAAAAGATTTTTCATTTTTCAAAATTTTTATAAAAACAAAATACAAAAATATAAAATTTTAAAAACCAAAGAAAAAATTAAAAAATGAGAAAATATAAAAAGAGGTAATAATGGCATGTCTTCTGAAAATCGATAACATTTACGGTCTTAGAAATGTCATTCAATAATGATACGAGGCTGTAAATGAAGTTCGAGCAGAAGTTCCAAATGTTTTCAAAACATGCCAAATGGCTTGCTATTATTTCAGATAGCAACTAGGTCATCATCTTAAAGGCAAGTATTCCGTCAAAAAGGAAACTTGACCTCTCAACGGGAATTTATTCTCGGGCATGGTCTACTTTATGACCATGCAAAGGCTTGTGATTACTTTGCATCACAACCCGTGCTTCCTATATTCCATAAGTGTATGTGTCAGTGCGCTTATGCGTCAAAATAAGAGAAATCTTATTTTTATTGCTAAAAAGTTATCTTCACAATAAATCAGTGTTTTTCAGTAATCATAAAAAGATTTTTAAAGAAAAATCGACCACTCAGACAATGACAACAGCTCTTTAAATAGAAAACGGGTCATTATTTGAGGGGGAGAATTTGTCATCAAATAATCTTTTAAAACGGTATTTCAAAATAAGTCACGGAATAAACGGATAATGTTTTGGATAATGATGGATAACATTTTTAAAGGGAGTTAATTTATATTAACTACAAGAGCTTTAGATGTCATTTGTTTCAAACTTTAGGGACTTATTTGCAATTTAAGACTTAGTTGATTCTCACGGAATAGATTTAAGCTTATCAATTCTTTGAACATGATCTCAAGTATATGTGCGTACTAGGTTTTATTAATTCTGGGGTATCAAAACCAACAAGGGGGAATGAATAGATATACAAGAAAGATAATGAGTACACGTGATAGAATTCATACCCTATTCTCATTTTAGGTCATTTCGGGAAGACAAATGTCATAACTGCAGAGAAAATCAGTGTTTAACTTGTTACTTTCGGGTGCACTATTTCAACTACATAGGGGTGGAGATATCTTATTAATTTCAAGTGTGCATCATTTAAGATACTAGGGGGAAGTGTTGTAAGAAGATTTATTCTAAGCGTGAGAAGATTGGTTACTGATTTAATAAATGCTTCCTTAAACGATTAATCTCTAAGCTTATTTTTAAAAGGAGTAGAAATATTTGATAAAAGAGGTACACATAGGTTTGATAAGTATGATAATTCCTTAAGATAGTCAGTATTCTACAGAAAGAAATGAGTACATTTGGGACTTAGTTAACTTAGGTGTTTTCATTTCGACTACTTAAGAGGGAATTATTATGACATCCGGGACTTAGTTGACTTTGTTAGCCGTGTATTTATTAAAGTGATGGTCATTAAATATTCATGAGCCTTGTATAAGTAAAACGTAGTTTACGGGAATTTTATTTAAGCTAGTTGGGCCTAGTTGTCGGGCTCTTATACATCAAGTCTTCTTAATGAGGCTTGCAAGAAAGCTTTAAATCTACTCAAGAAAGGATTGCTAGATCGGGGGAAGCTAAGCCAACTTCCAAATGGAGATTATGGAGACAGACTACAGAATGCTGACATGGACAGAATGACTTTGTCATTTTCGGTTTAAACATTTTCAGGTCCTATCGCATACATAATCTTGTGAATATATAAATGTGTAGTGTAGACTTCAATATAGGCATATATAGTGTTTGAGTACGAATTTTTCAAGAATTTCTTAGTAAATTCAAAAAATTTCAAATTAACATACTCAAACACCATATAATACCCTCATAAATTAAGGGGGCATTAAAAATGTTCCTAATACGGATTGTTAATAATTGGACATTTTTCTCTGAAACCATTAATATTTGAATCAATTAATATCCAAAATATCAAGAGATTTGACATTTTTGATAAGGGAAGAAAATGAGATTAAAATATATGGCTAAAGATGTGATTTTAAAGGACTCGAGTGCAAGCTTCTCCCTTCATGTGCTAAACACTTTCGAATATCGATGCACATGTTGAGGGGGAGCATTTCAAATGGTTTAAGGCTGAAAATAATACCAAAAGACCGACCATGTTTGTAATTACTTGGAGTTATAAGGTGGTTAGGATTAGGTATTCGTTCCCACAATCCAGCCAGAACTGGAGGGATCTACGCAGGGACATTCCACTAGTTAGTGTAGAAGTCCATAGGTATGATATAAAAATGCAGTAAAAGTGAGAATAAGGGAAAAGTACCGACTGAGATGGAGCTAGTACTAGAACAAACCCAACAAGGTACTAGTCATTAAGTCTCGGTAAGCACTGAAGGGGTTGAAGAATTAAAAAGAAAAGTTAAGATAAAGGGTGAAAATAAAGAAGCCCTTATTATACCTAGGCAGAATCCGAGTCAATACATCTACTGTCAGATATCAACAATGATGATTGCTAACATTGTAGATATGGTACATCATGGGACATAGTGATGAAAGGCACAACCATTCTTAGCCACTAGAATCTATCAAAATATTTTCTGTTTCTTTTCACCGGAGATTACACCAATTTCTATCAACTTTCTCATCCTGAGTTAGTTGGTATTGAAAAGGTGGTAGTCTGCTCCAGCCTCCGATTATAATAACCATAATGTGCATATTAAGTATAGAGCCATAAAGAGTATCCACAATTCTTATTAGGACACTTATCCAAAATATGCTTGCTAATTAATTAAAGTGAAAAACAAGAAATAATGTATAAGACTCATACGCATTATCCTTGTGATGTTGCCAGAACATCCGAGTGATACTTAAGTATTCACAGTGAAGATGAAAATCTTACTTGTGTAGGTGACTTATGAGATCCTACAAGGATCAAACTTGTGATACTGGATATCTATTTGGACCAGCTTATGAATTGAAAATTGAATTTTGAAAAGATTAAAACTGTTGGTGTGTTATAAAAACTATTTGCATCTTAACACACCGATTGATTTTCTAAATCAATTTTCAATCTTATGTCCATGGGAAGCCTTACAAGGGTATCTGGAAAATAGGAAAAGCTGAACACGAATGGTACGACTAATCAGGAAGAATATTAACTTAGAGGTTCATCTTACCTTGTTGTTTGCTTTAGGAGAAGCTCCAGTAATGAGAACGGGCTAGTCACAACTACGTAAACCCTGTCAAGGAGATTCTTCAGAATTCTACCTGATCACAGACAGTATTTATACTGATTAACGGGGAACCGTGGTTATTACAACCTTATTCGACGAAGTGACAAAGCCGCTTTCGTCCATACATGTTGATTATCACTAACCCTTTCATGCAGGTAATCCCGATGGTCGCAGCTATTGGATTAAGACAAGTCAAGATTCAAAGCCACATGCTCATACCGGACTGACAAAAGTAAAGACATCATGAAAGCTCAAGTACATGTTTCAAGACTTCCGCTACTCTGATACCGTACGTCTTTCTTGAAGTGACGAAGTATTAAAGTCAAAGAATTTCAATGAAGTTTCCGTCACTCTGATACCGAACGTCTTTCTCGAAGTGACGAAGTGTTATAGTTAAAGAATTTCAAGAAAGATGTCTTATTCAAGCTTTCAAGACCAAGAAACAACAACAGTATGAGCATGTCGGTCTGAAGGTCACAAGTACACAAGATGGCAAAAGATCACAAGATGATAATTTGAGATTATGTTTGGATGATGATCTCAAGAAGCTCAAAGATCAAATGCAAGTCAAGCTTAAATGAACAAGCTCAAGCCTAAAGTCAAAAAATCACTATGCATATCACAAGTTAAAAGATGAAGAATCAAGACTATGAGCAAGATCAAAGACATTCATAGAATGCTAAGCTTAAGATATTTGTATTCTGGAGTGACCTCCCTTAGGGGAAGATTGTTAGGAATCCAAAAAAGGATCGGACACTCCACGTATTTTACATTTCTAGCTCGTAGTCCACAATGTATTATTTAGTAAGCTAACCGAGCTAAAGCATAGAAAGCATATGGCAAGCCCAAGGAAAGCCCGGTTTATCCTTTTATAAAATCCCTCTCCACACATAGAGAGGGTGTTGGTTGAACCATTTTTCTCATAATACAAGTTTGTGTTTTACATGTGTTCTAGATTTTTCTCTTTAGTTATTCATTTATGTGAATTATAGGAACCAACATAGACTATTCTTCTCGGTATTCCTGAAGACAACTATGCTGCTGTTGATAGTTGTAAAACTGCTCAGGAAATCTGGTTATGTGTTCAACAAATAATGAAAGGTTTTGATATTGGAATTCAAGAGAAAAGGTTAAGTTGTTTAATGAAAGGGAAAGGTTTACTTCTACTGATGGGGAATCGATTGAGTCTTACTATCATCGTTTCTCAAAGTTGATGAATGATTTCAAGAGAAACAAACATTTCCCAAAAAAGATTGCCAGCAATCTCAAGTTCCTAAACAACTTACAACATGAATGGAATCTACATGTTACCATTGTTCATCAAACAAAGGACTTGCATACAGCAGATTACACTCAGTTGTATGATTTCTTGAAATACAATCAAAAGGAGGTAGATTATTTAAGAGCTGAATGACTTGCAAAAACACATGATCCTTTGGCACTCATGGAAAATTCCAACAATCCTTTCAATTATCTAGTGTTTTACCCAGATCAATCATCATCAAGTACCTACATGCAACAACCACAACCAAACAACAACTATAACCCACAATCATCATTTAACCAGAACTACATGCAACAACCAATGCCAAATCCCGAAGACATTACAAATCCCACAACCGCAATGAACATGGCCATATTGTTCTATTGGCTATGGCATTTATAACATAAACTATATCCCCCCCCCCAAACCAACAATAACCTGATAAATTTCATCTAAACCCTAATTAAATTGGCAGATTGCTAAACCTGTATGATATGGGTCAAGGACGACAGATGTAGGATGATTAGGAGGCAATGACGTGGATCAATTTAGACAGTAGATGGGCAGAATATTAGAATTAGAATATAAAATTAGATCACAATACGGGGTATAATGCAGACAGATTGTCTGTCAGGATTATAGTTGTTCAGATTAAAGTTCGAATCCGGGCATTCAAATATGTTGAAATCTGAATGGGCTTATTGTTGTTCCGAGGATTACTAATCAGAATTCGAATGGGAATGGTAATGTTGTAGTAGCACGGGCTTGAAGTAATGGCAATGGGAATAATGGTAATCAAATAAGGTGTTACAACTACAGAGGATTGGGTCATTATGCCAGGAACTGCACAGTCAGACCAAAGAGAAGGGGTGCTGCTTATTATCAGACTCAGTTGCTGATTGCTTAAAAGAAAGAAGCAGGAATCCAACTCCAAGCTAAAGAATTTGATCTGATGGCTGTTTCAGGAGATATTGATGAGATTGATAAAGTCAATGCAAACTGCATTTTGATGGCTAATTTGCAACGAGCATCGACATCAGGTACTCAGACTGACAAAGCTCCCGTCTATAACTCAGACGGATCAGCTGAGGTACACAACTATGACAATTGCTATGATAATGAGATATTTAATATGTTTACTCAAGAGGAGCAGTATACTGAGCTACTCGAGCCCATTCCTGAACCACACCAAGTATAACAGAATGATAGTAATGTTATGTCTAAGGTTTCTAGTGTGGAACAAGATGGGGGAACAATAAAATAACATCATGTAATTGTTGAGGAAAGACGTGCTTATTTTGAACCATTATATAATAATTTGGCAATTGAAGCTGAGAAAGTCAACATGGTCAATCACAAGTTGAGAGAAACTAATGCTGATTTGACCACTAAGCTTGCTAGATATAAAAATCAAGAAAAGTGTTTTGAAATTAGTCAAGAAAAATATGACAAACTTGAAAGGTGTTATCAAAAGTCTATTTATCAAGAGAAATGTCTTACTAAAAAGATAAATGCACTTCACTTAAGTTCCGGTAAACAAATAACGACTTTAAATAAGGAAATTTCAAATTTAAATAACCAGCTTTCAAAAGAAAATTCAACTGTTTGTTCTCTTTAAAAAGAAAAGAAAAGGTTGAAGTCTAATTTCAAAATTTACGAAGACGAGTTTCTTGATAAACAAATTCAACTTGAGAATAAAATAAAGGAATTAGATAATATTTTGGTAAAAATGGGTCAATCGATTCAAACGATGCACATGCTTTCACCTAAGCCAGACTCGTTTTACCACACTAAACAGAAAATAGATTTGGGTTATCAAAATCCTTTTTTATCTTAAGCAAGCTCAGCAGAAACAACAGAGTTTGTATAATGGCAACGTTCTTTTAGAAAAGCATGATCCTCTTGCTGTGTATGATTCGGAGGAGACACTACAACTTGCTCAAGAGATTCGCTTAAAAATGAAACAATTAAACAAAGAAATAAAACCGGCAAATTATACAAAGATTAATCATCTTTCGGGGGTTTTTGTTTCTCAAACGGCCAAGTCACGTAAAGAGTTGTATTTTTCAAATACTTCCAAAACGGTTAATGTTTCTAAATCAATTTCTATACCAAATGAAGAGTTTTTGGATGATACTACACAAAGTTTTGCACCAAAATTTATAAATGAGGTAAAAAGCACCATTGTGACTCTTCAACGTGTTGTCAAACAAAAAATGACTTTAGATATACACAATTGGTCATTTTCTGTCCACCAAGAGATTCACAAAATTGGAAAAGATGAAATTTTCCCTATCATTAACCAAGTTGACGCTAGAGTGCAAAATTTCAAAATACAATTATTGAAAGAAGCAAACAAATTTGTTCGGGACTTCAAATCTCTTGCAAAAGAAGATGATGAATCTCTTGCTAAGTACAAGGCATTAGAATTGGAAATTGGGCGTCTCTTGAGAGCAGTTGTTAGTCAGGATATTATGTCTATTGTGCAAAGTAATTCTGTTGTAGATACATCAAATCTCTGAACTGAGCTTGATCGTATGAAAGAACGTTTTGAAAATTGTATCATTAAAAAGGAGAATGAATATACTAAACTTTGGAATGATTGGTACAAAAAATGTGAAGAATGCAAATATGGCAAAATTTCGTACGATAAAGCTTATAATGACATGCAACAAAAGATAGAATGGTTGCAAGCTCAGTTGGGAGATCTCAAGGGTAAATGTAAGGATACTCCATGTGTATCGGATACACTTGATCCTTTGTCTCAGAAACTAAAGAATGAGAAGTGGAATTAGAGTTTCAGGTTTTGAATTATGCTAAAGAAAATGCTCACCTTAAGACCACATACAAGAACCTGTTTGACTCTATCTTTGTGACACGAACTCAAACCAAAACAATAATTGACTCTTTGCAAAACAAATTACATGACACGATTTATGAAAATGCTAAGCTAAGAGGCCAATTATTTGATAAGGTTTCTGAACAAAATGACAACACAAAAGGTACGAGTGCGAATACTTAGTTTTCAAATCAATCAACCTCGAGATCAAAACTTTATTCTGTGACTCCGCTCCCAAAATCTAAGATCATTCCCAAGGTTGTTGAGACGAATGATTTGTTAAAACCTGTCACTTCAAACTTGGTACCTACCCTTGCAGAATCATAAGTTGTGAAAATGATAAAGTGATTGCTCCTGGAATGTTTAGGATTGATCCCTGTAAGACTTATAGGAAAGACAAATTTGTGCCTCTCAACAATGTTAGAGCAAGCCTTAGGACAAATCCGATCACAGTTTCACAACCTCATGTCATCACCAAGAAAGATATTAATTCTAACTCAAATGGTTTGTCTTCTACATGAGTAGACATCACTACAAAGACCAGAAGGCCACAGCCTAGGAGCAATACAAAGAATGATAGGGTCCCTTTTGCGTCTAAGAGTAGTTGGATCAAGAATAAAGAAGTTGAAGTAGAAGAACACCATAAGAATTTACTGCTTTCTAAGAATAAGAAACATATGTCATCTGAATGTAATAATGTTAAGCTTGCTATTCAGAATGATAAATATAAAGTTGTTTGTGCTATGTGTAAGCAATGTTTAATTACTGCTAATCATGATGTATGTGTGCTTAACTATGTGAATGGCATGAATTCTCGTGGTAAGAAACCAAAGGCAAATGTTTCAAACATTGCAACTCATACGAAACTAAAGCCAAAGGTCAAGATATCTAACAAGATAGGGTCCAAAGAAAGACTTTATTCACCTAATCCTAGGAAACCAAGAACATTCCTTAAGTGGTTACTAACTGGAAGAATTTTTGACCTTAAAGGAAAAATAATTGCATCCAGTGATTCTGAGTGTCAATCTGATTCCTCAAATGGTGATAATGCATATACTTCTAACCCTCAGGAACCCCTACAATCAAAAGGTTTCCAAATTCCACTTCTTTTATTCTCATCCATATGGACACCATTGCCACGCAAGGTCCTCAACTCTCAATTCACACGCACCTAAAGCCTACCAGCTGGAGCTATACATAGGGCGCAAGATCACATATCATTTCACACCATAGCAAGTTCATGCTATAAAAGATCCACACAGAAAGTTCCACACATCATATTATACCAAAACTCATGTCATTCGCATAGCAGTCATAGGCACATAACATTATCTCGAAAACAAATCAACTTTTGCACAGTACAGAAAACAAGTTCAAAACAGATTTGAGTTCCATTTTCCCCCAACGAAAAAGAATTAAAAAGTGGGGCTACGAGAACTCACCTCAACAGATGATATAAGCTGAACAAGATAATCTCTACACAACGCACAACGGTACCCGGCCACGACCTAACATTAATTTTACCTTATTAACATTTCGTACAAGGTTGTTTTATTGTACAAGCGTTTGCATTCAAGTTCGCGAAAAAATCTCATCCTTATATTAAAACATGTTGGTATCATGGTTGTGTGGTAACTAAATAAAACAACTTGATGCACTTGGGCTAAGCGCGATATCAACATATAAAATCAAGAATAGACTCAACGAACTAGAATATGCTAGAACGTTCAAAAATCCAAGGAGAATCCGACGAGTAGTGATTATGAATCTAAAGACCAGATAGTAAAGGATACTTAGCTCCACAACGATAAAGTATATATGATACTTGAAATAAAATAATAATAATTTATTATTTTCATCTTTTATCGGACTAAAATGGTAAGTATAAAATCTTGCCGATTTAGTATGTCCAAGTTCGATTGATCAACCTTGACACTTAATGATTAATAGAAAACCAAATTTGTCCTTTAGTCAGTTCGACAAGAAAATAGGTTTTTCCACAACACTTTCTAAGTGTGATTTGTTTTATAAAATTTTGGCATGACCCGTTCGTTTGTAAGAGTTTCCCAAGGTTCTCAAACCCTTAAATTTTCAACACTTTCCACCAATTATCCATGTTAGGAGTCTAAGTTATTAAGTTTCCACCTATTGGGCCCAAAAGCTCAATGTTAATCCAATAGCATTTGTTAAGTGCTACATAACTAATTTCAATCCTATTTAAGTCCATTAGCCGATCCACTTGCTAAGTCATAATCCATTATGTCTAACATGATTACTTGTTATTGGGCCTTATGGTCCACTAAAAGCTTTATGATTAGCCCGATAGTAATAAAAACGAAAGTATTTACACTTTATTGGACCTTTCGGCCCAATAAGTTTAAAAATAATCCAATAAGCCTCAAAATAGTCCAATAAGCCTCAAAATTAAGAAATGCACTTTTAGTTCGCCAAATTAAGCTAGAAAATAAGACATGACGTGAAATAAGTTTCGGCCAATAAGGCAAATAAGCCGTAGCTTATTTCCTTATTGGGTCGTGGCCATTAATAAGCCCAATATAAGTCAAAATAAGCCCTTATGGCTCCATAAGCTCAAAATTCCAATATGTTGCCAAAATAAGCTTTAGCAAGCTAGAAAATAAGCCAACCAAGCATGATGACACCAATAAGCTAACAAAATAGACACAAACATTTCGAGAATAAGTCGAATAAAACGTGGGCCGGGCCCATGACCCCCCTGTGCTCGTTGTTTTGGGCCAAGGCACGCAAACAAGCCCAAACCGATATAATCCTAAAATAACATAAGTCTGAAACAAAATAAGCCCAAAACAAAATAAGTTCAAACAATAAGCTCACAAAAAAATCTCAAATATACTGAAAATGTCATGGGCTTAGCCCGTGACCCTTGTTCACCACCGTGTTGGGCCGAGACACCCTCGACGAGCCCACGAGGCACATCAAACCCACGACAAGCTTATACAATAAGCTAGGGCTTTTCGAAATGAGCAAAAATAAGCTCTAGACACTACACGACATTTTACCACGACAACCACGATACAAAAATGACCGACTCTCGTTTCTTTCTTTTCCTTTTTGCCCACGTCAAAACCATACGCACCCTTATTAACCTTTTTGTTAAATTTCGAGTTTAGATTTCTAAAAAACGCATTGTACAACTAGCTTAAGGTCATCATATTAACCATAAAAGTAAAAGAATAAAAAGGTTTTGAAGACTTACAACTTGATAGTTTCGGTTTGGATTCGACGCAAGGAAACAACCCGAATATTGTTTTTGATTACCCAAGACTACTAGATATCAACCCGATAATGTTTTCTAAACCCTTAGTCTTGATAAAATTTGAAGATGATGTTTCTTCCCCTTGTGGTTCTCGTCCGGTTTCAAAGAAGAGAAAGAGAGAAAAAGTTTTTGATGTTTTGTTTTTCAAATGTGCACATGATGTGTGTGTGTTTTATGGTTATATAAAAGAACAAAAGGGAGGACAAGTTGGTAGCTAAACCTTTGCTTTCCTTGTCTCCCTTGTGGTCCACGTAAAAACAAGAGGTGGGAGAGTATCCCATGCTCTTTCGTCTCTTGTCAGGATTTTTAAAACGAGGCTAGTTCAAATTTAACTGAAATCAGAGTTCTAAACTAAGAAAGTTCACGACACCAAAACATGTTTGGTCATTCTAGACTCGCCCCAACATTTGTTTCCAAGATCGTTACTAGTTTTGCATAAGCCTCACGAACGCATTTGATTCCCCATAAATTTAAATCACAACTCAACGATTTACGTTCTAGACGAACGTTACAAATAAATCACGAAATAACTTATTGATTAAGTTCATTTAATTAACCCAAGGTATAACATCCGAGAATTTTCAAAATTTTAAAGGACTATTTTAACCTTGGACTTTTCAAGTCTGACTTGACTTTTGACTTTTGGTCTTTTATTGTCACATATAAACGATTACCGCATAACTGGTAAAAATTTCGGAACATATTTCAATAATAAATCGTATTTATTATTACACACCTCGAGTACAAAGTTATTTTTTAACTTATTTTGATTCAAAACGAAAATGATATATATTAATTCATAGTTAATTTATCAAAAACGAACTACTAAATCACGTTTTCACGATTCGGACCCTAAAGCAATTTGATGTAAAACGATATTTCAGACAACTTTTTAGTTTTACCCGAGACTTGAAAACAAGCAGAAGAGGGCTAAAACAGCCTCGCAAAGTTTTGAAAACTGCACACAACGGTACCTGCACACAACGGGTGCCGACACACACAAATAATTAAGTTTATTTTTAATATCAACTATTATTTAAATAAAAAATATAAATAAAATCATTTACATGTAATTAAAAGCATGTTGACAACGCAAATATCCGAGTTAAAATTCATTTTAATTTTAACCGAGTTACGAAATAAATAATAGATATTTTATAAATGTTATAAAATATTTATGAAATGTTATCAAATAAATACTCATTTTTATCAGAAAAATGATTTGGAAAACAATGACGCAATTTTCGTATTTTGAAACATCTGTTAAGTCGCCCAAATGAGTCCCGAACGAAATAATTTAATAAAGTTTCTCCAACAAGTAACCCCTTATAGTCCCTCAATGATATACACTTGCCACTTTTTAATTTATAACTTTTAATTATATGGGTCAAAGTCATAAAATTACCTACGAAGTTCAAATTGTCCCGACTCCCACCAACGAAACTAAATTTCGTACTGGTCAACCAACAAACTTGATTATTTGTGACAATATGACCAATATGACCGGCACATTTTCCACGTCATTTTTTTAATTTTTTTTATTCCACATCACCCTCAACCATAATTCTCCTCCATCACCAACCACCAATTTTTACTAGGGTCCAATGTCATAAAATACCTACTAGTTTCAAAATTGTCCTACTTCACCAACGAACAAAATTATCGTACTGTCTAACCAACAATGAACCACTTGCGGTTGTTGTGTTTATATTCTGGTTGCCTGTCATCATTATTATTGTAGTTGTTTGTTGTTGTTTTTGTTGGAAACAAGTTGATGCAGCTATTATGAATATTATCACGTTAATAATAACGTAGAGATAAGGTGGTTTAAGCCATGAAATAATGACCGACCAGATAACAGTTAAATCAAATGAGTAAAAGGAAAAGGTTGATTAATATTCAACCATTTTGATTGATGTTTTCAAATCAAGCAACTTTTAGGTTGATTAAAAGCTGATGATATGATTGCGCTATTTTATTTTAGGGTTCTCGCTGTGCTATGGGGTATCATAGGATGAGGGTTCATGTAGATGGGTCGGGTCGGAGGGAGGATGGATCCGGAGGTGTAGGTGTAGGTGAAGAAGATGTCGTTGCATGAGGCGTAGGTGGTGGTTGGGTGTGGGTAAGGGTGAAGAGTGTGGTGATGAGAAAAAGTATGAGATGGGTGTGAAAGATGAGAAATTTGGAAGATGAGAGGAATGAGGATTAGTTTTGCATACAGTTGACTTTTTATGGGTGAAAAACATTGACCATAATAATATAGGTATTTATGATATGGGTGATATCAGAACAATATTTGAAAGTTCGTTGGTCTAGACAGGACAAAAATTAGTTCGTTGGTCAAGTCGGGACGATTTTGAAAGTTTATAGGTATTTTATGGCTTTTACCCTTAATTAATTTATACAAAAAAAAAAACCGTACAGGTGCAGTGGAAGGAAATCTCTTGCCACGGTGTCAGTCAAAAATTATGATATGGGTGATATCGAAACAATATTTGAAAGTTCGTTGGTGTAGGTAGGACAAAATTTAGTTCGTTGGTGAAGTCGGGACAATTTTGAAACTTCGTAGGTATTTTATAACATTGACCCTTATTATATATATAAAAGTTTTATAATTTATTTCTTTTACAAAATAAAAACACACACACACATATAAACACTCTCTCTCCCTCATCTTTTTCGGCGAGCCTCCACCGCCGCCGGCCAGCCGTCGGATTCCGGCCACCACCACGCCGCCGTCGGAAAACTTTTCCGGCGGACTTTTCCCCCCCCCCGGTCGAATCAAAAAGTGTTCCACCGTCTCCCGATCTATCCGATCCGCTATCTCACTCGCCGTCACGCGCCAACCCATCACCCCACCATCCCCACGACAGCCCCACCATCCCCACCACCGTCATCATCATAACATCACCATCTCCTCGCCATCGTCATCTCCACAGCGCCATCATCACCACGCACCACCACCACAGTGGCACTACTAAGGGTGCGTGTGGTTTTTAAACCCCCACTAACAGGTGCGTTTTTGGTTTAATATAATCACGAGGGTGCATTTGGTGGGACAGTTTCACCACCCAAATAGGGTGCGTTTGGCAGAGACAACACCACAAAAGGGGTGCGTTTTGGTTAGGGGTAAAACCCCACAAGAGGTGTTGGTTTGTTCGATGACAGGAAAGCCACAAGGGTGGGGGGTGTTCGTGTTGGGTTATAACACAAACTAGGGTGCGTTGGGTTTTCACCACCAAAGGGGTGCGTCTGGTTTTGTTCTCAAGCCCATTAGGGTGCGTTCGGTTTGATAGAAATAGCACTAAGGGGTGCGTTAGGTTGCAGGTCAGACCCGCAAGGGTGCGTTCGATCTTTCCCAGCCAAGGGTGCATTTGGTTTTGGTAAGAAACGTGTAGGGCGCGTTTGGGTTAGCTAAGAAACTGTCGAGGGTGTGTTTGGTTCGGTCATTAACCACGAAAGGGGGCGTTTGGTTTAATGAGACCGTAAGAGGGTGTGTTGGTTTTGCTTTAACACCGCTAAGGGTGCGGTTGGCTTTTGTGCCACCAAGTTAGGGTGCGTTTGGTTGCGGGTTAGCAGCAGGTTGCGTGTGGTTTTAAAGCTACCACAAGGGGTGTTTGTTTCTTTGTATTATCCCCGTAAAGGTGCGTTTGAGATTGCAGAAACACCCAAAGGGGGTGTTTGGGTTGGCAGAAACACCCAAAAGGGGGTGTTTGGGTGAGCAGGAAACGTGTTTGGTTTAGCAGAATCGACATAGGGGTGTGTTTGGGTTAACAACAAGGCTGTAAGGGTGCGTTTGGGACAGCAGAAATCGAATAAGGGAGCGTTTGGTTTAGCGAAACAACGAGGGTTCGTTTGGTTTATACACTTGACTAATAAATATAACACGAGACTTTATAAATTATAAATCGGAATTAAAATGGTGGTTAATGGTTAAATAAATATGATATTTATTAATTTGTTTAGTTATAAATATATATTTAAAACACGTAGATATTTTGCAACGCGCGGTTTGTTGAAAAGTGGAAAAGAAAACATTAGGTTTTATAAATATGGGAAACGATATATAAACGGAAATGTCATGGCGAAATTTATATAAATTTTTATATTTAGTAATGTTGTACTAAAGCTTCTATTAATTTAGAAACCGATAAAAGGGACTAAGTTATATTTTAAAGATATAATAATTTGTATTATACAATAACCGGATAAACGAACGAAAACTATATTTTTACAATGAGATAACTATTTTAGACACGACCCGTCGAGGAAACGAAATATAAATTTATAAAATATTATTTTATATTTTATAATTGTCCGCTAGAAGATAACATCATAATTGTTGTAAAAGCTTTACAAACATCGTTTGTTTAAACTATAACTTTAAGACGTGTGTCTACTTTTATGCAAGGACTTTTTATTAATTAAATTGGTGTCAAAATATCTTGTTTCAATTATTTTCTCACGTTTCTTATATAATACCTGTAAAGTATTATATACTTCACATTAATCTTTGGATTGTTTATCTTTGTTATATAATTCACGGTATGAGTTATATAAGGGTTTATTTTTCATATGTAATATATACGGGATATATTACATACTTTGCGTTCACTTTTCAATTTATTTATTTAACCAACCACCAAGCTGTTACAATTTGGAAATCTAAATCTTTATCAACGTGTCGAGTTGACGTAACCATTCATCGGGAAATCCAAATACATTATCCTAGGCTAGTGGGACTTAGCCGTTAAGATTAGTTGCAACTTTTGATCTAGCCGTTTCGTCTTCCGTTCGTGTGATGCATATTAGATGCCTATCTGTCAATCATTCTACATCATCGAGGTGAGTTTATAGCTCCCCACATTTTACAGGTTATATATATATTTTTGGGGTGAGAACATGCTTGTTTACAAATGCATTTACCTAATTGTTTACAAATTGGTATACATACTCATTTACATAGCTCGCT
>BQNB010129851.1:5906-19043 GCA_026074375.1 Tanacetum coccineum | reverse complement strand
CGACACAGTAGACAAATACATTCATTGGAATTTACATTTATACTTTAACTAACCTATGAACTCACCAACTTTATGTTAACGTTTTTAAGCATGTTTTTCTCAGGTGAACTAGATGCTTGGTTTACTGATGTGCATTGGAGTCAAAATTGACAAGATTTCATTCATGGATTTCTACTATTATATACAAATGATCAAATCTCATTGTATTGCTTTCAAGCTTTTCATTGTGATGCAAATATGGGATAAATGTTATATTAATTTTAAAGAAATCAATAAGATTACTTTTCAAACGACACAATTAGACGTCGTTCTCTTGTATCTAGCGCTGTGTATTATGAAGTAACGCCCCTGGACACAATTTCCGCTCCGACACGTGTTTGGGGGTGTTACATGCCCAACATCTCTCTAAAGATCAATGGGTCATCCTCATATCCTAATTCTCATAAGCATCATTGCTTATGGTGTTAATAGTCAAGTGAATTTCATAATGAAATGCGTCTCATTCTCAAACACAATCCTTACAATAGTCATACTCATAAATTGATCCTCACTTCTCGTAAACCTCCTTTCTCGAATGGTCTTTTTACTTCTAAATGATTCCTCTCTTTCTTAATAGTCTTCTCACTTCTAGTAGTCGTCTCACTTCTAATAAGTCTTATCTTCTCTAATGTTTCCTCACACGTCTAAATGTTTCTTCTCTTTTAATAGTCTTGTTACTATTAGAATTCCTCCTATATTCCTTGACAACTTAGTTATTTCTTCTGAAATATTTAAGTAATTTACGAAATACAAATGTCACTCCTTCGCTAAACTTTCCACTTTCTAAAAAGTGAAGAACATAAAGAAGATATTCAATCTTCAAGTGTTATTGAGTCACCACATTGTTGAGTCTCTTATATTCTTCCAACATGAAAGAACTACCACCTTTTTTCACATCCCACTTTGTTCCTCAACATTGTCAACCAACAAAACACCAAACAAACCTCTAAATTCCCAATCATCCACGTTTGTCTTAATAGGATCATATGCATATCAATTGTTAGTGCAAATGATATATCAATCTTTTCTATTAACCTATTGTCAACACGTTCCTTTTTTAGCATCACTCATCCTTTCCCACTTTTTAACTCTATGGAATCATTTTCAGTAAACATACGTCTCGATTCTTTTTATTTCATCATTTAGGCTATTTTTAAAATAATGACTACTTGTGTCTAGTTTCTACTTCTCTTTCAAAGTGTCATACTTCAGAATAATAAAACCTAGAAGTGCATGTCTAGTTCCCCGCTAACGTTTTGCTATATGTATATGTGCACTTGTCTACTAACTTTGTTTTGTAGCACAACAATATCTTGATTCCTTGGTGCCCCAAACAAGGGGGAGCATACACCGAGGGGGAGCACTTGCAAGCGTTTTGCTCATTTAAATTGCATCGAACTTCTTGAGCATCGATGGTAATTTATTTGATCCATGGATCCGTTAGAGTCAATATACAAGGAATGTAATTATCATGGGGATGCAATAAGCAAGGGGGAGCTAGGAGCTATGTGGTTTAATAGCATGGATTTAGTTTAACCATGATGATAGAAGACTTCACTAGGATGATGCAAGCTCACCTTTATAGGAAGATAGGATTGGGGATTGTCAAATACGATGAAGGGTTTATTCATACTCCAAATACTTCACCTCCTCCACTTCAAAATCACCCTAAACCTTAAGGTCATCCTCTCATACCTTCAACTTATATATTTGAAGTACCTACTTTCTTTTCATGCCTTCTTCTCATCTATCACGACATCCTCTAAATTATCCAAGAAACACAAAATCACCTCAACCGTATTTCTCATATTTTCTTCTCATTCCTCCAACATATATACTTGGAGCATCTACCTTTTCCTCATTCCTTCAACCTACACACTCGAAGTACCTACCTTTTTCTCTTGCCTACTTCTCACCTCTCATGACCTTATCTAAACTATCCAAAGAAACACACAATCTCACCTTTACCTTTACTTCTCATACCTTCTTCTCATTCCTCAAACGTATATACCCGGAGCACATACCTCTTCTCATGTCTTCTTCTCAAACCTCTAACCTATATGCTTCAACCATTATCCGCATAATACCTTTTTGCTTTGACAAAAGGGGGAGAAGGGAGTGTAAACGAGTAACTTTTAAACTTTACTATGTGCTATAGTTTACATAGTTTGTCATCATCAAAAAGGGGGAGATTGTTAGTGCAAATATTACGATATTTAATCTATACGATCTCTTTATGTTTTGGTGATGACAAACATGTGACTTGTAATACATAACCTAAAGTGCGCAAGTTACTCGTAATCATAAATCATCAATGCATACATGCATCAACATCTCTCGACATCTCAAGTATGCATCAAGACGAACATTGGTTTACACCCGACGTAAATCACATAAGGTATGTACAAACAAATCATTAAACATGATTAGTGATCAAGACTAATACAAGTTAAGCAAAAAAACACTTTTCATATTTAATCCTCATTCATGGGTAATTTGATACATGGATCGTACTTCATTTTTAAAACCATTTGATTTGAAAATTAGAGCGACGTGGCTCTAATACCAATTGTGGAAATCGTAGAATACCAATTGTGGAAATCATAGAGGGGGGTGAATACGTTTCTATTTAAAATTTTAAAATGTTTCGTATCAAATTGCCGATCAAGTTAGACACAATGTGAAAAGTGTGTATACAACATTTATATTCACTATAGCATAATCATAATATCAACTTATATCTATGGCACAATTATCATCCAAACAATATAAGCAACCATTCACACACATATAGATATGATGCAAGTATAAATGTAAAGCAATAGCGTAAATAAGAATGTAAAGCGAAAGGTAAAAGGAAATGCAAACCGGATGCGATGATTTATAGTGGTTTGGTCACGAAGCATCTCTTCGCCCTACTCCACTCCCTGAGTACCCAACTCGAGAGTTACTTCACTAGTCAACAAGCTCCCTTTAGGCGGAGAAAACCGTACACGACTTAGCTTACACCAATTTCCGACACTAAGCAAAATGTCGAGTTCTAATCCTAGCTAGAACCAATCTATCACAACACAACACACCACTTCACGACAATTCACAACTTGGCTTCACCACACGACTTGTTCTTCACTCCACAACTTCACTTCAACTTCACGACTTCTCTACCCTTCACAACTTTTCTATACTTCACAACTTCACTTCACTTCAACTAGACACTACCTTGATCACACCAATCTAACACTACTTACTAAGATCACCCCGATCTAACTATACTTTCTATGATCACCAAGATCTAACAACTATACATACCATGATCTAACTATCACACAAGTTTAAAATACATGGACTCGATCTATACATTGTGAATGTAAGACATGTCACGAATGTACTAACTAAACTACATAACTTCGTATCTTGATGATAACGAGAGTTCTTCTTTTGCACTTGGAGGAATAAGCTTGAATCTCTTGGAAATAAATGCTTATGATTACATGATCAAAGGTTTTTATAATATGTGTGAGATGTATAAACTAATTTGGGACAGAAAGAAAAAGGTGCAAAAGGTTAAAAAATCAGTAGGGAATAGTCCAGTATTTATAGGCAAACAGGGGAGGTTTTCTGTCTGGCCAGTCCCCTTAATTAGGGTGCCGGTCCCCTTAATAATTAAGGGGATCGCCCTTATAATTAAGGGGGCCGCCCAGCCTCAAACGCTCTCTTTTTTGTCTTTTTTGAGGGAGGTGTTTTCTGGAACATTTCTAGCTGTTTTTAGGTAGAAAATTTGAATTCAAAATATTTATTTGAATAAAATATTTCTTTTAAATCTAAAAATATTTTGTAAAAGATATAAAAATATTTGTGACATTTTTATAAAAAATGTAAGGTTGAATAAAAATTCCTTTCATCATGAAATGCATTAAGCATTTATTTATTCATACCTTAAGTGATTTACGTCAGGTGCAAACTTCGTTGAAGCAGACTTGAGACGTCGAGAGATGTTGTCATATGAATGCATTGATGATTTGTGATCACAAGTAACTTAAGCACTTTACGTTATGTGTTGTAAGTTACATGTTTGTCATCACAAAAACATGAAGAGAATGTGTAGATTAAATATTGTAATATTTCTACCAACACCGATGTTCTAACCCGTTGGGTTACAGTGATTCCTATCAAGATAAATATTATAGCTTGGAAGATTAACATGGATAGATTACCTACTCGATTTAATCTCTCTTCTCGTGGCTTGGAGATTCAGTCGATCTTATGTCCTCTATGTAACGTGGATGTGGAAACTACTTCTCACATTTTTCTCCTGTTCTCTATCTTGCATATCATGCACAAAGTATGTCGTTGGTGGGAACTTGATATCTCTTCATTCAACTCTTATGTCGAGTGGTTTAATTGGCTCTCAAATGCTCGTATAGCTAAACGTAAGAAAGAGATTATGGAAGGAATTTGTTACATCTCTTGGTGGTACATTTGGAAGTTCAGAAATCAGTTTCTATTTGGTTCAAGTCGGCCAAGAAGTGATTTTATTTTTGACGACATCGTTCAAATGTCTTTTCTTTGGATATCGAATCGTTGTAAATCCAAGATTGATTGGATCTCTTGGATTAAGAACCCTAATCTTATTAACTAGTTGGAGAACTAATTCGTGGGTTCTAATTTATTTCATTTCCTCAGGGCTTGTTTTGCTCTACATCAAAATCAATCCAGAGTGAAAACCTCTGAGAGTGGGGATTTTTCTCTTGTCTCGAAATTGACAAGAGTTTTTTCATCCCTTTTATAGTCCTCGCAGTTAAAGCCTCGAGTAGAGTCTAAATTATGTTGTCTGTTTTTTATTATAGTCTGTAATGTTCTTTGCTTCTAGCGCCTTGCTAGTAACAGTTATATTTTATATATAAATTTATTTGTCGTTAAAATAAATAAATATTA
Organism: Tanacetum coccineum; assembly: GCA_026074375.1. Taxonomy (NCBI): domain Eukaryota; kingdom Viridiplantae; phylum Streptophyta; class Magnoliopsida; order Asterales; family Asteraceae; genus Tanacetum; species Tanacetum coccineum. The sequence goes on along the minus strand of BQNB010129851.1, from coordinate 14,069 downwards.
AATTTATTATATTAGTTATATTTTATTATTATAATATAAAATTTCATATCATAATTTTATGTGCAATCGGAGTATATTTAAAATATTTAAAATTTATTTTAATAATCACTAATAATAGCAAGTGTATAATCTTATAAATTTTAAGATTTTAAATATAAACGTTTTTAATGCTTTATATCTCTCTAGCATCGTACCAACACTATGCATGATTAATATGTCATAGTACCAACGCAAAGCGCAAGAACATATAGTTTACATAGGTTTTTAAATTTTGTTTGGATTTGCTATCGGTGGATGACGGTTTTGGGTGTTTGTTAACGGTGGCAATGTGTGAGATCAGGAGAATTGCATATGCGACTGAGGTGAAAATTGTGACTTTCATATTTTGAGAGAAAACTAGTAAGTTATTCGTATTTATTTATTGGTGTGTATGTAACGCACAAGTTAGTAAGTGTGGAGCGCGTGATAAGGATTTTCTCTCGCCACATCAGTTTTATGTCACCATTTAAAATTGTCAATATTATTTTATTTTACTTTCCATCAACTTTTGCAACAACTTCCTCATTTCTTTTAAATTTTTTTCTTATTTTTATCATTTAAATGCATACAACTCACATACATACTACACGACAAAACAAAGTTAATTTATTTTCTTAGTTCCGATCAGGATATTTTTTTCTATTCTCACAAACTCTCGCAGGTTTGGAAATGGGTTCCCCACAAGAAAAATAAGGGTGTGTTTAGTTGGGGAAAAATATTCTATTTTTCTAAGAAATTTTTCATTTGAAAATGGAAAAACTAAAAACTTGTTTAGTTGCACTTTTTTCTAATATTTTTCAAAAAACAAAAAATTCCCATTTTCTAAATTTATATGGAAAAATAGAAAAACACAATTTAATATTCTCTATTTCTTTTTTTTTTCCTAACCAAATAAAACGTAAATATAATTCAAACCAAATAAAACGTGAGTATCAATATTCTAACCCTATCTAGAGGTGGCAAATGGGTCAGATTGGGTCGGTTTGGGTCATGGGTCAAATGAGTCATTGGTCAAACAGATCATGTTTTAAAAATGGGTCTAACGAGTCATGGGTCAAACGGTTTGGGTCAGGTCGACCCACTAAATTATGATATTTTCATACATTTTGAACGTTTTATACGTTTCGTCCGTCTTTTTACGCCTTCGTCGGTTTTTTTCGTATTTTTTACGTTTTCGTTCGATTTCTTACGTTTTCGTCCGGTTTTTACGTTTTTATTACGTTTTCGCCCGTTTTCTTACGTTTGCGTCAGATTTCTTATGTTTTCGTCTGTTTTTTAGCGCCTTTTGGTTACGGTGTCATCGGTCCGGGTTCCTTACGGTTGCGTCCGATTTCCTAACGGGGTGCGTCCTTGTTGTACGGTGTCATCCGTGTTTTAAAGTTTTCCAGCACCGTTCTAACGTTTTCCGTAGATGGGTACAGTATTATTGGATACTAGACGAAGACTTACTTTTTGTCCGGGTTTCTGATTGGCGCCGTGTTTCTTACTTTCGTCCCGGTTTTTACGTGTTCGTCCATGTTATACGTGTCGTCCATGTCGTTTTCTTACGTTTTCGTCCGTTGTCGTACGTTTTTTTAAACGTTGTCCTCCGATTCCTTGACTTTTTCGTCCGGGGTTTCTGGTTTCGTCTGAGTTCTTACGTTTTCTTTCGATTTCTTACATTTTGCGTCTGTTGTTGTGTACGGTTGCGTCTTTTGTCTTATGTGGCCGGCATTTGTTTTACGTTTTCGCCATTCTTACGTTCCCGTTAACCCTATTTGTGACGTGGTAGCCGAGTTCTTACTTGTGCGTCAATTTCATAATTTTTTCCGTCCATTTCCTTATTTTTGTCCCGGTTTAACGTGGTCCGTCGTGTGAATTTAACGTTTTTCGCCTAATATACGTTTTCGCCATTTCTACATTTTTGGCCGATTTCTGACATTTCGTCGGATTTCTAAGAAAACATCAAAACGAACAAAACGGACAGAAATTTTAAAACAAAATATACGAAAGTAATCGACGAAAACGTATTATTAAGATGAAAACGTAAAACAGCGATCGATAAACTAAGTAATCTGACAACGAAAATACCCGACGAAAACTATCCGGACGAAAACGTAAAAAACGGAGAAAACGCAAGATATCAGACAATAACGTAAGAAAGGATGATAAAGTAAAAAAACAGATGAAAACGTAAGAAATTGAACGAAACGTAAAAAAAATACGAAAACGTAAGTAATCGGACGAAAATGTAAGAAATATAAGGAAAACGTAAAGAACAGACGAAAACGTAAAAAACGGACGAAATCGGACGAAAACGTAAAAAACAGACGAAAATGTAAGAAATCGGACGAAAACGTAAAAAAAGACGAAAAAGCAAAAAAACTGACGAAAACGTAAGAAATAAGGCGAAAAACCATAACCCAATAGATATAACTAATGCTTTTAAGTATGAAAAAGTTTCTAGAAAAACCATGATTAATTTGATATTGGTTTTTCAACTCTTCTCTAAAGAAGAAAAACCATCTCATTCTCTAGAAATTTAGAAATAGAAAAACATGAAATATTTTCCACAACTAAACACCACCTAAGCTTTTCAGTGTTTTCCCGCACCCTCCACCATAACCCAATAGATATAACTATTGCTTTTAAAATAAATATTTTTTAAATGATTAATAAATTTGACCAATGATTAATTTGATAGTTACAAAAATTGAATCTCCATCTGTTGGAATGTGTACATGTAAAATAATATATGTCTGGGAATTTTATTCGAGCCTATGGGACGCACACGTTAATACGTAAAACAATTATAGTGAATATATTGAATGTAATATATTCAGTGATAAAGCTAAATAAGCGTTAAATATTTATCTATTTAACGGAAATCAATAATAGACGTTAATTGTTAACTAGATGGGTCTATATGCAATAATGGAGAAATAGGCGGTTTTAACATTTAATGTTTGTAACGTCTTTGACCTATTAAAAAGGCGGTTTCAACGTTTAGTGTTTGTAACGTCTTTGACCAATAGGCGGTTTCAACATTTAATGTTTGCCTATATAAGGAGGGCTTAGGGATCATTAGGAAGAGGCAAGAAAAGCAAGAGATTACTAAGAATCCCTCCCCTCTCTCTTGTGTTGGTTCGACCCAAGAAATCACAAAGGGTTTCGCATGTTGATTGATTCAAGAGTTAAATGCGTTTGGTTTGCTTTATCACTACTAGTACTAGCATACTTAATTGTTTGCTAAAGAACGTATTGTTTGTGTTGAAGTAGAGAGATCTTATTTTAGATCTTGGGTGGTTTTGCGTGGTAATGTATATTATACACACGCGTATATTCAAGAACGGTGTTTCGTTAATTGCTAAAAGGTACACGGTTCTTGATCCCTAATTTAATTACATATTCTACACGTAATTTATTACTTTCGCTGCGTACTCGTGATTATTTAATAGTTAAATAGAAACACCCATCATCGCATCACGAGCCTGCTATAGAATTGTGATTACAAAGAGTTAAAATTGAACATATTATGTTTCTTGGTTTTAGTTTATAAGGCCGTTTGGCAGAGATTTAATCAGAAAGATTAATTTGTAGGGTAATAAAATGTTAAAAGAGATAACCACCTATAAGATTTATGTAAGTTTATATGGTTGAAATTCGATATTTAAAGTGTGAATTGATCTTTTTAATTGATTATGTAATTGTTAATTTTGGTTTACCTTGATATAACATAATGCAATTTAACGTATCTATATATATAACTGTGGGTGATTTATGGTAAATGCAATGTTTAATTGAACGTATAGTGATTTGATAAACATAGATATTAAAAAGTTGAGTTTTTTTATTGCGGATTGTTAGACCACCCTATTTACTAAAAAATTCGTAAAAGATTCATCATATTCGAAAATATTAAAATAATTGAATGGTCAATCCACGATTCAGTTAGCTACAACGGTTGAGCTACTGCAAATGCGGAAGACCGACTATGTCCGGTCGGGTGATGTTTATCATTGAACGTCACTTTATATAGCATTAGTTATACCCATAGTATTTTACCTCTTTTATATTATTATATCAAATGGGGTGATCTGAAAGGGCGGCGGTATAGTTGAGTATGTGCAATATTTTGAGGAGTGGTTTTGTGAAAAATACCATAAGTCACATTTTGGACTAAAACGAAGATATTGAAGATACGACTTGCGACTTACATACGCCTTAGAGCCGAAGGAGATACAGCGTATCAACCCGGTACTTCATAAGAATAGCGCGTTTGACCGAACCCAATCGACGTATCACTCGGTTTCCCGTAACCGTAATCACTGGATAAGTATTCACAAAGAGACAACAATATATATAAATTTGGAATGGGAGCACTAAAGAAAAAATAAAGAGATGATTGAGAACGTAGGCTCACTCCAAGAAATCCATCCCGAAACACCAAATAACCTTCCATACGGCGTAACCAACGTGTCAGACCCTATAATGAAACTAAAAACAGTTTTCAGTGTGCAAAATCATATCCTGATAAACCATACTCATAAAAGACAATTTCTGAAAGAGAAAAGAGCCACAGGTCACCATGACACATCCTTAGAAAAGCATGTAATTTACTCTCTTAATCGTTCAAATGTTTTTATCATGTTTTATTATCTTGTATAATTTCCAGTTGGCTAATACCCTCTGGTATAGCCATCTTGAATGAAAGATTAAATGTTTGATTTGTTTTAAAGTCGTTTCTTAATGAAGACGTTGATTGTTTTAATATGTTATCCCCTAGATACGTTCTATGTGCTTGAATATCGACCTATCTTTCACTCGGTCTATTGTTACCGAACAAGTAAGCTAGATACTAGATAGCTCTCCATATCTGTTTTTAGATTACTGACCGATAAACACATATAATGTTCTAGTAGTTCCGTTAAATATGAGCTTAGTTGGACCGGTAGGTGACCCGCAATGTTTCAACAATTATGTTCTTAATTAATTGGTAAAGACTCGAATAGTGGACTACCAATATATAAAACATCGGCAACAAAAGTTGTAAAGCCAAGATGGCTAGGGTTTTAACAATAACACGGCTTTGATTCCCTAAAGGATATATAATCAAACTAAAGGAATCTATTATGCGATACTTTATAGTGACAGAATGAATCGTGGTCTAGGTCTAGGAGGATCTCAACTAAGTCTTAAAGAAAAGTTCTCCGCGCGAATACAGTTAGCAGTGCACAAAAACTAACAAACCAACAGTGAACTGAAACTGGATTTAATAGACAAATAAATTTTTTCTATCATTTGCTGTACCGCATATTTCTAGCGTCTATGGTCTTGCTGGTGCGGTGGTGAGTGTGGATGAATTGAGTATTGCACCGACCAAACCTTGCCAGTCGCTCAGGCACGAAAACTCCTAGATCAGTGAAAAACGTAGCGAAAGCATAGCTTAACCATTATGTGAGATTTAGCATAGACACAATTAGAACGAAGAAAATACTGAGTTAAATATAATTATGTCACTCTGGAGAGTGTTTACACCCTATTACCAACGAAACTCCTCCATCGGTACACGCCCTTAAATTTGTTAGGATAGGTCGCTAAATATGAAAATGGATAACTTTGTTAATCAAACTCAATTGAACCATACACGACACACATCAGGTTTTTGGCGCCATTGCGGGGAGTGAATTCTTAGTTAACTTAGTATTCCTTTTTATTTTAGTTCAACCACAACGAATTTCTTATTAATTAATAGTATTAATATTTGACTATTGCTGGTTTTAAGTTGGCTTATGTAAATTGTTTGTAATCCCGCATTTCATTTTTTATAAAAGTATTCTGGTTCTGATGATCACGCTGAGATGGCGTATCCATCAGTGGATTCGACGTTCAATCTTCTACCCAGCAACAAGAGGCTGTGAAGAGTCTGAAAAATCCTAGAAACAATGTAACATGTGTCCTTGCTGAAATAATACGGCTATCTTTTGTACGCAATACGGCGTACTGATGTGTCAAATGACGAGCTTACGGCGTTGGTCAAAATTAATGTAGATATAGTGCTCGTGTTGCGCGCCGGTTGAGACGATAACACAGTATCGGCGGTATTTGATTCTCTCTCTTGTACATGCGGATTTGTATCTTGGATTTATAGATGGAGTTATCAAGGATGAGGATCGTCGGGCTGCTGAGACAGGTGGGGAGTCACAATCCCTGTCATCAGTTAAGCTTATATTTGTCTGGAGATCTGGTGATCTAGATACTTTATCATACGAAGAAGACATTACAGACGGCCATAATTATTTTTATTTGGAAGTCATCTACATAACCAAGATACATCCACTAACATCACACACAAAGCTCAGCTAGAGAAAAATCAAGACAGACCAGAACCAGCCGATAAAAACACAAACACACAGACACACTCTCCCTTAAGAATGATCTTGAGCGCAAACACAAAAATACAGACTCTACAAAAAATAACATACACTTATTGTTCATTAGTGGTTATCGCATGCGAGGAATGATTATTATATAGCGAACCAGAAAGACAAATAGGACAAGAACGAGGGGAAGAATACGTAGGCGCCGCAGCATAATTTCTTGAAGTATTCGATCTGACATAACTGCCAATGTGAATCCTTGACGCGAATGTAGGATTTTCACGCGCGCACTGGCTGGAATGCTAAGAATGGGGAATCCACAAGGTGAATGGCATAATCCAACAATGGAAACTTGAAGATAATGGTTTGTGATTTCTATCGCTAATCCGGCCAACAACTAGTCAAAAATGTGAATAATCGAGAAAGCGAGATCCATTCGAAATTCAGACCGATGAAGTCAAATTCATGACCATAAAAAAGGAGATATATAAACGAAACAGACAGGAGGTATTCATGGATAGAAGAGTGAATCGTAAGGATTGATGATTGACGTTGGCATCAAGCGAGGAAAGTGGGAATTCCGTGACTAGGATCCCTCCTCAAACTAATACAAACTCCCCTCGCACCTTATTTTAATATGAATAGCAAATGGAAAGATACATGAAGCATCTTTTGTGAAAGAAAATTTCTGGCTGAAAAATGCTCCTTGTTTAACTTTTCAAGGTGAGCCGTACGTCGTAAGAGACACAAATGGCAAGTTTTTAAATCTTTTGTTCGAGTTGGGAACCAACAAGTTCACCGGAAGTTATTATGATAATACCTCAATTGAGAATATTATATTTTGGTATTTTACCAATTTGTGAATTTTATTTCTTTTTATGGAAAATGTTTTTAGATTATTTGGTTTTTTTTTATATGATAACTATACTAATAAAAGAAAATGAAAAATATTTTTGTACTTTTTATATTTTTATAGAAGAAAATTTTCACAGATTCAAACACAATTTGTCAAACGTAACGATAATCGTTTTCAAAGCGCTCCCCGGCAGCGGCGCCAAAAATTGATTCGTCAATAATATATATATATAATATATAAGCAAACACTCAACCAATTACCTTTGCACAAGGAATGGTTAAAAGTTCACCAAAATAAAATATATATGTAGCCGGAAGTATGATTCCCGGGTCGTTTTGTCCCAACGAGGCTTGAATGGAAAATCGAATGATGTTTGAATATGACAAAGGTATGATTGGTTTTTATTTCTACAAGTTAAATATGCCAAAACGATTAAATAAAACCTAAAAACGAAAGCTAAATAACTTGAATCCTAAAACGGGCACGAAAAACGAGGGCTAAAAACCTAAATTTTGCAAATTAAACCCTAGAACAAATTTAAAAGCTAAAATAGATTCTAAATGACAAATAACGAAGTTTAAAAAAAACTAGACTAAAAACGGAGGTCGTTTGACCCAAAAACGAGTCAAGACAAGAACGGGGACAAATCCCGTTCTTTAGAAAATGAATTTTTTTTTAAAAATGAACCTACGAAACTTTTAACATTTTTCCTACAAAATATAAAAAAGAAAATTTAAAAAAAAAAGTTAATATTTTTCTGATTAATATTTTATTTTTTATGAATTTTTTAAGATTTAAATGATTAAAACTATAAAAATAATCTTAGAGCTAAAAATATTAACCTAAAATTTTTATAAAAATTACACTAAGTGGAGAAAAAGCACAGAAATTTAACAAAATTAAAAGCCC
>BQNB010129850.1:0-18592 GCA_026074375.1 Tanacetum coccineum | reverse complement strand
AATTCCTTTGTTGCTATAAAAGATGTAGAATTGGGAAGCTGGGTCATAACCCTAATTTGATCTCTCTCTATATATATATTCATACGCTCCTCTCCTCTCTCTCAAAGTTGTATTAGATCTGTTATTATTTTCATTGTAATAGAACAATCACTAATTAGGTGATTGAATCACACCTGATTAGCAGTGGTGATTTGGATTTATTCTTGATTAAGATCAAGTTTTGTTGATATGGTTGATAAGAGATTATTAGTGTAATTATTGAATTGAGATTCAAGATATTTTGTTTACTTTTAAATAAAATTTGTTCACACATTACAAGCTGATCAACAGCACTACAATCAGCAATAGATAGTACAACAAAATTTTGTGAAGTGTTACACGTTTAACAATCATTTGGACACTAAATCTTGCTCAAGATTACATCTTCGTCAACATGTCATTCCCTTTCTTGCTTATACGAATTCTTTTTAACTTTTGCTCCTCGTTAACATCTTGCAGCGTGACACAAGTGGCGGTAAGTACATTTTTTGTTACTCTTGGCAATTGCATTTATCTGTACCATCCCTCGGTGTTGCTCAATTTTAAAATATTTGCAAGTTACCATGTTATATGAACCCTTGCCTGCATTAGGTAAACAAATCTATATGGCATGAAAACACCGCATAAATATCGAATTTTTTTGTGTTATGCCAAGTCATTGTAAACCCCTTCGCCAACCTAAGGGTGACAAAAAGTGTAAGACTTTGTTACTTTTATCAATTTTACGCCCTCTACAATTCAACAAAGCAAAATACCTTACCACAACCTTCTACCTGGTATACCTCTTTCTACTAATTTATTTACATTTATTAGCCATATATGCTATGTACATAGTTACAGTACAATCTCATCATATTTATTAAAGTAAACTTATTTTTTCCTTTTGATTATTTTCCTTTTTGAAGTTGCTAATGTACCTGTCAAACACCAATTGGTTGTATGATGTCAAACAAAACAATAACACAATTGGCTGTGTGATCCTTATACTAGTGAACAACTTGATAAATTCCTAAGACTAAGTCAAGAACTTAGGTGTTGAAGTAGAATCTTGTCGGGTTGATCTTGACGTCTCTCGGGTATCGTTCGTCGTCATCCCGAGCTTAGAAGTTAGCTGTCAATCAAGAAAGAACCCGTTAGAAGGGGTCCCGAGGCTGAAACCCCGGGAACCACCCTCTAACGGTCAAGTCAGTGCCTTATGATAAAGGACTTAATATGGTGTGTGTTGATGTATAAGATGAGATGAATGAGAAGGTATATTATACTATATTATAGAGAGAGAAAGTAAAGAGGTAGAGAGAGAGAGAGAAAGAGAGTGAGAGAGTGAGAGCATAACTCAATAGTTGGGAAAATGGAGATTATATAGGCATAATACTTTCACTTCAGCCCCTGAAGATTAGAAAACCTGCTAAATAAGACAAAACATACACAAAACACCAAACTGTTAGAAATAAGTGCAGGAATGCCCCTGCACTTTTAATCAACCCATGAGACCGCATAAAGTAGCCAATATTTCCAAGGCCCTGTTATCCATTGGTCTATTAGAGGGATCGGGTCTGTCAGACCACATACGTCAACATGCCCCCTAGTATATTATTGTTGACCAACGGTCAATGATGCTATACTTAAGTTATGTACGTTAATATCGTATGAGGGACTTAAGCCTTTGTTGGTTGTGCCCTTTGTTTTGTGTCTTGACGGATCGGGTTTATCAAACCACATATGTCAACAATAGACAATCTGAAGGTCTCATCACTTTGTAAAACTATAAATATCTATCAACACTGATAATTTATATACATGTTTTAACGATTAACAACAAAGCAAGATAAAATAGTTATACTAATAATAAGTACAGTTCTATACCATAAAATCAATTATCTATGTTCAATAATGTTGCTATATCTAAGAGCGTAGAAACTTATAGTTTAATTTCTAAGATAGCAAACAGAGGCATGTTATAGCCACAAACTGGAATTCTAAAATAACGTCCAAAAATGAGATATATATTTTAAAAGCAAAAAGATTAATAAGGGATGCAAGCATGTAAACACAAAAAGCTGTAAATTTAAATGCCCTGATAACAATGAGTTTGCAAACCTTAAAAAGGATATATGTATATTGTCCCCTAGTATAGTATTACTGGCCAACGATCAATGATGCTATACTTAAGTTGTGTACCTCAGTGTCATACGAAGTGCTTAAGTATCGGCCCTCCTACATGGGTGTTATATGAGCGTGTCTTCCATGTGGAGGTAGCATTTACGTTACTTAACTCGTGCTCATTGTCTGTTTGATTTCCATTCGTCATCTTACCCGCAATGAACATTTTTAGAACTGAGTATGAATTTTACCAGTCTGGCGCATAATATTGACTACGCGAAGTCAATTAATAATTTCTCTAGTCGGACATGTAGTCATTAGACATTGACTATGCCGGAGTCACTTAGTAATTAGTCTATCGAGTGTGTAATCTTCTGGTATTTAGATATTGACTACATACAAGTCACTTAATAATTTATCTATCCGAGAACATATCCTTCTGGTGCATAGACATCGACTATGCCGGAGTCGTTTAATTATCTATCTAGCAGGGAGTATAACCTTTCGTTGAAGGTTCTTCCTAAGTGAATTAGGCTTAGGGAATAATGGATATTGACTGCGCTCGAGTCACATAAGAATTTATCCATCAGCCGTCCCGTGACAAACACTCGGGCTGTAAAGTAACGGACAGTTTCTTTAGACACTGACTAAAAATTTCACCGGCGATAGCTAGCCAACCGGCGGAGTCACTCAAGTTTTCTCTCTAGAATATATAACCTTCTGGTGAATAGACATTGACTACGCGAAGCCACTTAATAATTTGCCTAACCCGATACATAACCTTTCGATACATAGACGTTGACTACGCGGAGCCACTTAATACTTTTATCTATAGTTTCACATGTCGCACACATGGTTCTTATCGTCCTTGTTATTCCTACTTTAGCCTCCACCAAATAACCGTTTCATAAAATTCGTCCTGCAACATAAAACATGAAAGCTTTTGCTTTCTTCCCTTATATATGACAAATACAGTATACCACCAGCATCAATACCGAATCAGATCGCAACAAATTCAAACACCACTGACGAAAGTATCACACCGCTATACTCCCCTCAGTTCGGCGATACTATATCTTATTAGTATCGTTGAACTTATAAAATAAAAGTCCTTTTATTGCACCTTAATTATTAACAAACAATACAAAACTTTGCACTAAATCATGTTTATCAGATATGATTTTCCTCTTGACAATATTCAAGTTGGTTTTACGAAGCCTTGCGTGCGTGTGGAGACAAATACTATTCGTTATCTTCACATGTTTAAGTAATCATTTTCTTATATTTTCATATCCGCCCTGGTGTTAAATCTAGGTATAGACCAACGCAATGAAGAAATATTTCAGAATTCTACAAAGGTCTAATAAGGATGGAAGTCCGATGCACTCATAATCGGAGGTCACACCTGAATCGACAGCGAATAGAGGATTAAACATGTCATACAAGGATCGACCACAGATCGATATCCAGAGGTCACACAAGCAAAGAGATATCAAGGAGGAAACCCTAAGATAACCAGATCCTCTAGCACCATTGAGGTTGATGGATCTTCGAAATCCTGAGGAAACCAGAAAATAACCAGACCTTACGTCTGCGGTATCAAGGAGTTACAATATTTGACCAAAAGCATGTGTAACTTAGAATATTTCATTCCAGTGTTAAATGGTTGAAGTTTTGTGTCACCGTTCGGAGGTAGGAGCGAGCAGACGGACCAAGAGCTATATTTTTAATCATGATCACTAATATACGTGTATCTTAGGCTATTGGGTGTCCCTTTGGTGCTTTATAATAATGTTATGAATTTTACTTATCCGGAGTTCCCTGATCTGGTCGTAACAATGGTGTGACAGAGCAGAATGGTGAAGAAAGTAATATAAATGGAGTAAGATGATGGATCTAAAGGATGGAGCCAAAGGTAGGTCGGTGGCCGGAGATTATTGACTGGATTGTCGAAAGGCATATCAATACACGTGGTGGACTATCAAAAAAGCATATTGATATGCGTAGTGGACTACTAAAAGGAGTTCGGTTACAAGAGAGACATATGATCAACTTAGAGGTCGGACTCCCAAGTAGTAACACGAGGATGAAAGAACGAACTTGTGGGTCGGTGGGATCTGCCGATAGGCCGTATGTATTTTCTTTTCTTTTTCCTTTTAGGTCGTTGCATGGGTGTTGCTAGTAAAATTGATTGACGTGAGTCGTTCCTTTGCCGAAGTGCGAAATTACAAATTCAAAACTAACAAAGAAATGGCAAACGGTCAGAGGCCGGAGAATGATCGAAACATTGAAGGATCACCATGCAGCGCCGAAGGACCATCGCAAGGATCAATATTTTCTTAGCAATCAAAGGCATTTGTGTATGATTCCACTCGGGAAGTGGTCGGAGAAGAACGTTGGATTCCCGCAACCGACAAAATTTTTTCAAAGCATGTCCTTGACTAAAAAGGACCGAGTTCGAGTGACGAAGCCCAAGAGAAGGGGCTCGAAAGACGGAGTTAAAGTTACGGAAGTTTTGAATAAACAAATTTTGCTTTTTTACCCTTCAGATTTTGATAAGCAACTGGGATAGTACCTTTGTTCAGTATATATTGAAAGAATGTAAGGTTTAGGATTATATTAGTATGCCATATTATAAATGAGAGTGCGATTTTAAGTAAATTAACAAGCATAATTGTTCGCGCGTTGCTGCGGGGCGTTAATTTTTCACACGTTGTTGCGGGACGTTATTTTTTTTTTTTTGTATTTTTGCGGGTTTATTTTTTCGGTCTCATGTTTAAAGGTTTGTTTTTTTTGGCTATATGGGTTTTTTTTAATATAATTTTATGGGATCACGTGTGCCTAAAACGACGTCCGTGCGCTGTTGTGGGGCGTTAATTTTTACTTTTTTTTGTATTTTGTGTGGGTTTATTTTTTCGGTCTCATGTTTAATAGTTTGTTTTTTTCTTATATGGGCTTATGTGTTGGGTCTTATGTTTAAATGTTTGTTGGATTTGGGTAAATATGTGTTATATATTTGGGCTTATGGTTTTTAGTGGCGTAAAATGACACCGTTTTGATGCCATTTTTAGTATATATATTAATGCGAAATCTAGAATTGTACGTTTGTGACCCCTGTCGGTAATTTTAAAGTTATTAGGTATCGAAGATATTTCTGCGAGTATTTTCTGATCTGAATAAATCAATACTTTTGTAATAAAAAAATTTCCCTATTTTGGGGCAACAAATTTTTTATTCTTTTATTTATTGCCTACTTAAAAAAACCACCAATTGGGTCGGCCCAAACTGAAAGAAAAAAAAACATTGTAGCACGTGCGCCTTAAACACCTTGACTTAATATATATAATATATAATTATCACATATATGTATAGTTTACTTCGAAAGGTATTTTTCGATTTGGTGAATCAAGTTTTACACATGGTAGAGTTTCAACTTTGGAAAAGAAAAATACAAAGGTTGCTAAGTTACCAACTGTCGAAATTGATTTTTACTTTTCGGTAATATGAGAATACGGAACGTAATTTATTCGGTGCTCCTACCCGGAGGATGATAGAACGTCGGACTTATAAAGTTCGGGAAAAAGTGGTCGACATTTGAAAGAGTCGGTAAGGATTATTGGTTTCAATACACTTTCATATCGCAATAGGAAATGCATTTCGACGAATATCGCAACATAGACCGCTGCTTGTACATATTTAAGCTTATATTGATAATTTGATAGTGGTTCCGTAACGCGAGTAGCGTTCCCGTCCGGAGCATCAGACTTATAAGTCTAAGGGCGAAATGGTTGATATTTGAAAAAAAATCAGTAAAGGTGATTCTAATATTTAAAAGTGTTAGGGCCCAATTGCCAAAAGATTTTAAATATCCGAACCATGCATATGCTTTGTGACGGTTGGTTCTATCGGTTATACGCCAGACCATGTGTTAGGTTCCTTTGGTCTGGAGGTTGCATATGGACAAAAAGATCAAAGATTTGTTCGTGTTGGTGACACAGGACCGGGCGTTGCAAAACTGCCATTATAAATTCCAATCTTAAGTACCGGTAATGGCGGATCTTGAACATTTATTTGGGGGGAAGGGGGCAATTATTTTAAACATACCAAAATAAAGAAGTGGACAATAATTTTTAGACGGAAAGAGTAATATTTACATTACTTGTCACAACCTTTGGGGGGGCCGGGACACTCCCCTGCCCCTACTAAAATCCGCCACTGAGTACCGGAGTAGCGAAAACGGGAGGTAAGATTCGAAACGTGTTGTTAATTAAAGCGTGTTTATGTATTGAGGGTCCGTCCCAAGATTCGGACTTAAGCTACGAATGTCCGGGGTTCGAGAAATTCGATGAAGGCGGCGCTAAGTCCAAACAATGTGAAAGTTGATATTAATTCATATGTGAGTACGATGCCCATAACCCAATGATAGAGATACTCCTAATAATCCATTGCCATTCATATGCATAATAAGCCTTATATATAATACATGAAAAAGTATTTTATTATCATAAGTTTATAGTTTATATAAAACACCATGCATGCATAAACTAGATGTATAATATGCATCATCATGCATGACTTGAGATATGTCATACGTACATGAATTTTAGATAGATTACAACATGCATATGTGGCTCATGTATATCTACATGTTAAGAATATATCAAATCTTAAAGATATAGAAGATCTAAGATATAGAAAATCTAAGATATAAAAGCTCCGATCAAATCATAATATATGTAAAGATATGATCAATATTGTAAAGATTATATTTGATTGTAAGATAATATTATAAATGTGAGAGATCCTAGGCCCAGCATCTCATCAAGTTTAACATATAAGCCCAACTGAGGTTCCATTCTAAAACCAATTGGTGATAGAAGGAGTAGCTCACCATGCTTATATGTTACTTTTAGATTATAATTATACTGATGTGGGATTAGGTTTGCACACCCAACAATCCTCCCCTTGGTATCAGAGCTAATATTGTTAGTCAATATTAGTTTACAAGTCTAGTTAGGATTAATTAGTATTATCATTCTAAACTAATATTGTTAGTCAATATTAGTTTCCAAGTCTAGTTAGGATTAATTAGTATGTTTCCTTTTATTAGCAAGTTTTCTTATAGTTGTTTAGGAATGTTTGTTTGAGTGGGCTGGAACCAAAGCCCAGTCCTAGTTGGTGTAGACTATGGATCCAACTCCCTCACCATATAAAAGGAGGTGAGGGGGTGATGCTCAAAACACACACGCATTCTTCTATTATTTCCTTTGTAACTGTGATCAAGGTTTTGTGGTAATACAATATAATCGTTCGGTTCAACTTATAGTGTTTCATTCTTCTCGTTTATTTATTCTTCAAAGGGTGTCGTTTGAAGGTGCTACTTGTGCTCGATACATACCGCGATCTAGCGTTCCGCGATCGAGCTTCGGTTTGTTGTCGTAATCGTCCAACAAGTGGTATCAAGAGCTACAGGTTATTGTGGTCTTGAAGTTCGAGGGCTGGTTCGTGGGTTCGAGCAAGGAAACTAGGTTTTTAGTTTTCTTTAAGTTGCAAGTTAGAGACGTAGAAGACGAGTAGTTAACCACAAGGAGGACTTGTTGCGTTTTCTTGTGGAACAAATTTTTAATATAATCGATTAAATTGGTTTATAATTTATCGATTGGTTATTTGTTCGTGATCGAGGTTTAGGGTTTCTAATTAAATCGATTTGCAAGAAGGTATTTTTTGGCAACAAGGGTTAAAGAATATGTCGTCGATAGCGAAGTTTGACGTCGAAAAATTCGACGGGTCTAATGACTTCGGGTTGTGGCGTGTGAAGATGCGGTGTCTATTAATTCAACATGGTTGGGAGGCTGCGTTAGATCCATTCCCGAAAACCATGGCGGACGCTGAAAAGACTGCGGCGTTGAAGACGGCGGATGTTCTACAAGAAAGCACACAGTGCCTTACTCTTGTGCTTGGATAACAAGGTGTTGAGGGAAGTCAACAAAGAAGATTCTACGGCGGGTGTTTGATGTAAAGTTGGAAACTTTGTATATGACAAAGTGCTTTAGCCAATTAAAGTGTACTTGAAGAAGAAGTTTCACTTTCTTACAGGATCTCAGGTAAGAAATCATCTGAACATATAGATGAGTTTAATAAGTTGGCGGTGACTTGGCGTAAATAGACGTTGAGGATTGATGGACGAGATCAGGTCACTCATGTTACTTACGTCATTACCAATTCTTCATATGCATAACTTTCTTGTGGAGACATTGTTTTTGCAGAGACGCTTCGCTCACTTTGGAAGATGTTCTTGTCTAGCCTCAAGTCAAGGGAGTTTGAAAAAGAGGACAGATGCCAAGGATGATGGTGATGGGTTATATATGTAAGGAGAATGTCGGGATATCGGGTGTAATCAAGGACGTGGTAGTTCGCGATCGAAGTCGAAAGGTAAAGGAACTTATAAACTGAAGTGTTACATATGCTATTATGAGGATCACCTAAAAGAAAGATTCCATAATCGGAACAAGAAGAAAATCAACTGGCTTTGTCAAGAGACATGGCTGGACAGGGTTCTCTGGTATGCTTCTGAGGGTTATGACAATGGTGACTTGCTGATGGCGGTGAGTGAGGAGAGGTTATTAGAGTGGATCATGGACTCTGGTGGCTCCTTTCACATGACGCCTAGGAGGGACTTCTTATTTGACTTTAAGGAGTTCAATGGTGGTACGGTTTTGCTCAGTAATAATAAAGCATGTGCCATCATAGGGATAGGGAAAGTGAGAGTACAAATGAAAGATGGTTCAAGTTTTGTGCTTGAGAATGTGCGTTACATTTCCGAGTTGAAGAGAAATTTGTTTAAATTCTTTTAGGCACTCTGGATCGAGAGGGCTATAAGTTTGCAGAATGGATGTGTAAGGTGATTCAAGGGTTCTTTGATGGTTGGTCAGGAACTTATAAAGGGAAATTGTATAGTACTACTTGGTATGGCTGGGCTGAATCGGTGGAAGCTTTAGTGTTGGATTGATACAAGAAAAGGAAGTCTTGCCACAGGTGTTTTGTGGCATAAACGCCTGGGTAACATTAGTGCAGCAGGCTTGCTTTTGTGTATGCTTTTTGTGTATTTGATTATCATGATACATTTTCTATACATTGTTATGAAATTCGCATTATTTCATCGAATTATGAACACATGTATACGTGTTTTATTAGGTTATATTCTATTATAATATTATGATATAATGATGAGTTAGATTTCAACATATATTGTAACGGCACCATGTGGCATTAATCGATTGTCATATCTTTTTTATTTCTTAATAATAATGAAACCACAACAATTAGGCTTATTTATGGTGTTCTTTTCTTTTTCTTTGCTACATATTCTTTTTTATGTGTATCTTTTTTCTTTTTAATTTTATTTTTCTATATATTGTTACGACTATTTGTCTTGGAAAAAGAGAGGTGCTTGGGAATAAATGTCTAGGTAAGCTCGAATTCTGTAAAAATTGTGTTCTTTGAAAATCGACCAAGGTGAGTTTTGGTCGAGGTCAGCACATGACAGAGGGAGTTATAGACTATGTCCATGCGGATCTCTGAGGTCCTTCCCGGGTGGAATCGATAAGTGGTTGCCGATACTTCTTATCGATTGTTGATGATTATTCGAGGAGGGTTTGGGTATTTCTTTCATTTTTTTTTTTTTTTTTTTTTTTTTATTTTTTTTTTTTTTTTTTTTTTTTTATTTTTTTCTTAGACACAAGAATGAGGCGTTAGCAAGTTCAAGGAGTGGAAGCAGTTGGTGGAAAACCAGGAAGGTAGAAAGCTGAAGAAACTATGAACGGATAACAGTTTGGAGTTTTGTAATCAGGAATTTAATACCTTGTGCAAGGAGAGCGGGATAGCAAGACATTTGACAGTTGCAGGAACTCCGCAACAGATTGGTCTAGCTGAACGAATGAATAAGAGTCTGGACAAGGTTAGGTAGTTTATGATTTCAGTCTGGGTTTTCCAGATCTCGTTTTTCTGGGCAGAAGCAACGGTGACGGCAACATATCTGATCAATAGGTCTCCATCTACAACATTGGAGAAGAAGACACCTATGGATTTATGGTCAGGACATCCGGCGAATTACGAGATGTTGAGGATATTTGGTTGCTTATTCACACGTGAATTAGGGGAAGCTAAGCCTAGAGCTATAAAATGCATATTCCTGGGGTATCCTGATGGTGTGAAGGGATACAGATTATGAAGGTTAGATGATGTCAAACCAAAGATAATCTAAGCATGGTTGTGGGTTGTTTTATGAGGAAGCCTTATGTATAAGGATACTCTCAAGGGTGCTGGTGCTGCAGATTCTGGGAAGGAAGTTGAGTTTGAAGTGGAACTTCAAGGCAGTAGGGTCGAACCAACTGTGGATCCTCATACTAGAGAAAATCCAGGGAATGAAGATGAGGAGCAAGATGAAAGGCCTCAACAACAGAATCTGGACAACTATGTTCTGGTGCGTGATAGAGCAAAAAGAACAACTATTATACCTGCAAGGTATAGGGATGAAGGTAATGTATCATTGTCTAAACCATCAGGTTGAGTTAAGGTTAGATAGTTGATTATAGCGGCTTATGCGTTGATATTGCTTGAGGAATGAAGAATACACCATGAACCAATCACTTTCAAGATGCGATTAATTCATTCTAAAATGATTAGTGGGTTCGTTGCTTACTGAAGGAAGAGATGAGTTCTTTAAAGAAGAATCTTACTTGGGAGCACTGGTCGATCGAAACCACTAGTCAAGAATTTGAAGCTGATAAACTGCAAGTGCTTGTATAAGATTATAAAGAAGGGATTGAAGGCAGTTCAGGAAACCAAGGTGACATAGCAAGGTGGTAGCTCGAGGGTTTACACAGCGAGCTAGGGATGACTAAATGATGGTTTTTTCACTGTGGTTTCGACATTCTTCTATTAGGGCGATTCTCTCATTAACTGCTTTTGAAGATTACGAGTGGAACAATTTGATGTGAGGACGGCGTTTTTTTTTGCGTGTAATTCTTGAAGAAACCATTTTATATGAGGCAGTCCACCTGGTTTTACGAAGGAACGGGCCAACAAGGTATGTTTGTTGAAAAATTCTCTTTATGGTCTTAAACCAGTCCCCAAGGGGAGTGGTTACAATCGGTTTGATGTGATATGAATCAACAATGGGTTTAGCTGCGCAGCAGCTATGACTAGCTGCCTGTTTACTTCAGGAAGTTTCTGCACCATCGGTATGTAGCATATTTTCTATTGTTGTATGTAGATGATATGTTGATTGCTTATAAAAGTAAGTCTAAGATCAAATATACAAAGGGACTGCTGTGTAAAGAGTTTGATATGAAGGAACTGGGTCCAGCTGGGAAGATACTTGGTATAGAGATTGTCAGGGATAGGGGTAGCCGAACCCTGAAGGTGTCTCAGTCGGGATATGTGCAGAAAATTCTGAATAACTACAGAGTGAATAATGGTAATTCGGTCTCTATGCCATTGAGAGCACACTTTAAGGTATCTTTGAAGGATTGTCCGTCGAACGACTAGGATGTGGAAAGAATGAGTAAGGTCCCATATGCGAATGTTGTAGGTAGTTTAAAGTTACTTGATGGTGTGCACGAGTCGGATATTGCGGTTTTATGTTGTTAGCATTGTGAGCAGGTTTTTGGCGAATCCAAGTAAAAAACCACTGGGAGGCAGTGAAGATGGATTTTGAAAGTACATGGAAGGGCGTACTGTCTGTTGTAGGGTCTAGTGTAATGGTAGAGATCAAGGGAAGCACGTGGATGTTGATGGTTTCATGGATGCAGATTATGCCAAAGACCCTAACAAGGGTAGGTTGATAATCGGGTACGTGTTTATGGTACACGGGTGTGTTGTGAGTTGGAAAGCAACTCTGCGGTTCCCCCCCGCATGTTGTTGCATTATCTACTACAAAGGCGGAGTATATGGCGCTTATGGAAGGTGTTAAGGAAAGCATTTGGCTTAAAGGACTACTAATCGAGCTAGGAGTAAACCTAAGGTCAGTAGTTGTGAATTGTGATAATCAAAGTGCAATTCACCTCTCTAGAAATGCAATGTTTCAGATTGAGGGCGAAGCATATCAAAACGTTGAACTGGGTTTTCACTTCATCAGAGAGATCGTGGAATCTAAAGAGATTGAAGTAGCGAAGATAGGCACGAAGGATAATGCAGCTGACACGTTTACAAAGGTGGTTCCACGTCCGAAGTTCAAGTATTGCATGAAGATACTTGGTGTCGGGATTAACTAGTCTAGTCACTAGGGTGGAAATTGTTAGTATTAGTGTCAAGTCTAGTTAATATATACGATAAGTAGAAGGTAGCTAAGTGTCTTTTTCTTTTATGTTTGTTTGAGTGGGCTGGCTGGAACCAAAGGTCCCATTCTCTCTAGTTGGTTGTAGACTAGGGATCCAACCCCTCACCCTTATAAAAGGAGGTGAGGGGGGTGTTGCTCAAACACACAAGACATTCTTCATATTCTTTCCTGTAAATACTGATCAAGGTTTTGTTAGTGGTAATATAATATAATCATTCGGTTATATTTGGTAGTGTTTCGTTCTTCTGTTTATTTATTCTTCATAGGGATGTCGTTTTTGTAGGTGCTACTTGTGCTCGATGCATACCGCGATCTAGCGTTCCGCGATCGAGCTTCGGTTTGTTGTCGTAATCATACAACAAGTGGTATAAAGAGCTACAGGTTATTATGGTCTTGAAGTTCGAGGGCTGGTTCGTGGGTTCGAGCAAGGAAACTGGGTTTTTAGTTTTCTTGAAGTTGCAAGTCAGAGACGTAGAAGACGAGTAGTTAACCACAAGGAGGACTTGTTGCGTTTTCTTGTGGAACAAAATTTTAATATAATCGATTAAATTGGTGTATAATTTATCAATTGGTTATTTGTTCGTGATCTAGGTTTAGGGTTTCTAATTAAATCAATTTGCAAGAAGGTATTTTTTGGCAACAAGGGTTAAAGAATATGTCGTCGATAGCGAAGTTTGACGTTGAAAAATTCGACGGGTCTAATGACTTTGGGTTGTGGCGTGTAAAGATGCGGTGTCTATTAATTCAACATGGTTGGGAGGCTGCGTTAGATCCATTCCCGGAAACAATGACAAACGCTGATAAAACTACGGCGTTGAAGACGGATGTCTACAAGAAAGCACACAGTGCCTTACTCTTATGCTTGGATAACAAGGTGTTGAGGGAAGTCAACAAAGAAAGTTTTGCTGCGGGTGTTTGGTTAAAGTTGGAAACTTTGTATATGACAAAGTCTTTAGCTAATAACTTGTACTTGAAGAAGAAGTTGTTCACTTTCTACATGAATTCAGGTAAGAAATTATCTGAACATATAGATGAGTTTAATAAGTTGATCGGTGACTTGGCGAACATAGACGTTGATATGATAGCTTTGTGGAGACATTCCTTTATGGAAGAGAGTCGCTCACTTTGGAAGATGTCTTGTCTAGCCTCAATTCACGAGAGTTGAAAAAGATGGCAGATGCAAAGGATGATGGTGATGGGTTATATGTAAAGGGAAGGTCAGATTATCGGGGTAATCAAGGACGTGGTAGTTCGCGATTGAAGTCGAAAGGTAAAGGAACTTATAAACTGAAGTGTCACATATGCTATTTCGAGGATCACCTAAAAAAAGATTGTCCAAAAAAGAACAAGAAGAAATCAACTGGCTTTGTCAAAAAGAATGTGAGACAGGGTTCTAGTATGAATTCTGAGGGTTATCTTGTTGATGGCGGTGAGTGAGGAGATGTTCTTAGAGTGGATCATGAACTATGGCGGGTCTTTTCACATGATGCATATGAGGGACTTCTTGTTTTATTTTAAGGAGTTCAATGGTGGTACAGTTTTGCTCGGTGATAATAGAGCATGTGCCATCGTGGGGAAAGGGATGAAAGATGGTTCAAGTTTTGTGCTTGAGAATGTGCGTTACATTCTCGAGTTGAAGAGAAATTTGATATATTTAGGCACTCTAGATCGAGAGGGCTATACCGTGAAGTTGCATAATAAAAGAGTTAAGATGATCAAGGGTTCTTTGATGGTTTTGTCAGGAACTATGAAGGGGAATTGTGTGTACTCTTTGGATGGCTAGGTTGATTCAGGTAAAGCTAGTGTTGGTATACAAGAAAAGGAAAGTCTTGCACAGGTGTGACATAAACACCTGGGTCACATTACTGAAGCATGCTTGCATGAACTGGAAAGAAGAGATGTGCTGGAGAATAAAGGTCTAGGTAAGCTCGAATTCTATGAAAATTGTGTTCTTGGAAAATCGACCAGGGTGAGTTTTGGTCGAGGTCAGCACACGACAGGGGGAGTTATAGACTATGTCCATGCGGATCTCTGCGGTCCTTCTCGGGTGGAATCGATGAGTGGTTGTCGATACTTCTTACCGATTGTTGATGATTATTCGAGGAGGGTTTTGGTTCATTTTCTTAGACACAAGAATGAGGCATTCAACAAGTTCAAGTAGTGGAAGCAGTTGGTGGAAAACCAGGCAGGTATAAAACTGAAGAAACTACGAACAGATAATGGTTTGGAGTTTTGTAATTAGGAATTTAATAACTTGTGTAAGGAGAGCGGGATAGAAAGACATTTGACGGTTGTAGGAACTCCGCAACAGAATGGTCTAGCTGAACGAATGAACATGATGCTCTTGAACAAGGTTAGGTGTTTACTGATTCAGTCTGGTTTTCTAGATTCGTTCTGGGCAGAAGCAACGATAACGGCAGCATATCTGATCAACAGGTCTCTATCTACAGCATTAAAGAAGAAGACACCTGTAGATTTATGGTCAGGACATCCCTAGAATAACAAGATGTTGAGGATATTTGGTTGCGTTGCTTATTCACACGTGAATCAGGGGAAGCTCAAGCATAGAGCTATAAAATCCATATTCTTAGGGTATCCTGATGGTGTGAAGGGATACAGATTATGGAGGTTAGATGATGTCAAACCAAAGATAATCATAAGCAGGGATGTGGTGTTTAATGAGAGCCTTATGTATAAGGATACTCTCAAGGGTGCTGGTGCTGCAGATTCTGGGAAGGAAGTTGAGTTTGAGGTGGAACTTCAAGGCAGTAGGGTCGAACCAACTGTGGATCCTCATACTGGGGAAAATCCAAGGAATAAAGATAAGGAACAAGATGAAGGGCCTCAACAACAGAATCTGAACAACTATGTTCTGGTGCGTGATAGAGCAAAGAGAACAACTTTTATACATGCAAGGTATAGGGATGAAAGTAATGTATCATTGTCTAGACCATCAGGGTCTAGGGTAAAAGATGATATGGCGGCTTATACATTTGCTATTATTGAGGAAAAAGATACACATGAACCTATCACATTCCAGGAGGCAATTAATTCATCTGAAAAAGATGAGTGGGTTCGTGCTATGGAGGAAGAGATGAGTTCTTTAAAGAAGAATCATACTTGGGAGCTGGTCGATCAACCACCTGGTCAGAAGCTGGTAAGCTGCAAGTGGTTGTATAAGATTAAAGAAGGGATTAAAGGCGTTCAGAAACCAAGGTACAAAGCAAGGCTGGTAGCTTGAGGGTTTACACAACGAGCTTGCTTGGGATTAAACCCGAAACATATACCATATTAGATTAACTATCGAGCCCGATTCCCGATATTATCCTATTACAACATTAACTAATTAAAGACCGAAGCTCCATCGTAGACTGACCGAACTTCCTTGTTCGACTCAATAAATTGAGGCTAACAAGCAGTCACCTGGTTTTAAAGAAGGAACGGGCAACAAAGTATGTTTGTTGAAGAAATCTCTTTATGGTCTTAAGCAGTCTCCAAGGCAGTGGTACAAAAGGTTTGATGTGTATATGATCAGTAATGGGTTTAGTCGCAGCAGCCATGATAGCTGTGTTTACTTCAAGGAGTTTGCACCAGGTATGTACATATATCTATTGATGTATGTAGATGATATGTTAATTGCTTGTAAAAAGCAAGCCTATGATCGAATATACCAAGGAACTGCTGTGAAAAGAGTTTGATATGAAAGAACTGGTCCAGCTAGGAAGATACTTGGTATGGAGATTGTCAAGGATAGGGGTAGCCGAACCCTGAAGGTGTCTCAGTCGGGATACGTGCAGAAAATTCTGAATAACTACAGAATGAATAATGGCAAGTCGGTCTCTATGCCATTGAGAGCACACTTTAAGGTATCTTTGAAGGATTGTCCGTCGAATGAATGGGATGTGGAAATAATGAGTAAGATCCCACATGCGAATGTTGTAGGTAGTTTAATGTACTTGATGGTATGCGCTAGACCGGATATTGCGTATGCTGTTAGCATTGTGAGCACTTGAAGGGCACTGCTGATGTAGGTCTAGTGTATGGTAGAGATCAAAGGAAGCACGTGGATATTGACGGTTTCGTGGATGCAGATTATGCAAAAGATCCTGACAAGGATAGGTCGATAATCGGGTACGTGTTTATGGTACATGGCTGTGTTGTGAGTTGGAAAGCAACTATGCATCATGTTGTTGCATTATCTACTACCGATGAGGAGTATATGGCGCTTACGAAAGCTGTCAAGGAAAGCATTTGGCTTAAAGGACTACTAATCGAGCTGGGAGTAAACCTAAGGGAGATTGTGGAATCTAAAGAGATTGAAGTGACGAAGATAGGCACGAAGGATAATGCAGCTGACACATTTACAAAGGTGGTTCCAGGTCCGAAGTTCAAAGTATTGCAAGGAGATACTTGGTGTTGGGGCTAACTAGTCTTGTCACTAAGGTGAAAATTGTTAGTCAATATTAGTTTCCAAGTTTAGTTAGGATTAATTAGTATGTTTCCTTACTTATCAAGTTTCCTTATAGTCTTGTTTAGGAACAAGCAAGAGATCCCGCTCGTTGCCGCGTGGCATAATATTTTTGCGAATCGATTTCGAATGAATATTGAGTGGGAATGTGTATGTGCGTTGCGGCGAGACTGACCTGTATGCAACACATGTATTCTATTTCACTGAGCATTTTTTTAACAATCACGAAATTTGAATGAGTGTTTGTCGTTGGGGCGAAAGTATACGTTATTTATAGAACGAACGACATTTTAAAGTTATTAGGTAGTTTGGGGTGTGTTTTGAAAGTTTTTTTTTCAAATATATATACATTAAACTTCAACATTTTTTTATAAAATTGTACGTATGTCAGAAGCATTGTAATATTCGGCTCGTTTTGTTCGCAAATTGAAGATCTTTCCGCGGGTATTTCTTATCTGAATGAATCGGTAAATATGTGTTATATATTTGAGAAATAAAGTTTACTATATAAGAAAGTAGTAAATAGTTAAAAGTTGAGGGTACGTTTTGTAAATTTTCTTTTTTTTCCTATTTATATTAAACTTTAACATTTTTTTATAAAATCGTGCGTATGTCAGAAACATTTTAATATTGGGCTCGTTTTGTTCGCAATTCGAAGATCTTTCCGATGATATTTTTTTCCTGAATGAATCGGTAGATACATGCTATATATTTGATAAATAAAATTTATTATATAAAAAAGTCGTAATTAATTAAAAGTTGAGGGTTCGTTTTGTAACTTTTATTTTTATATTTAATTTTGAGCCATTTTATTTGTTGTTGGGCTAAAGATTTCGATGGGCCAGTTTATTTGTTGTTGGGCTAACTATTTCGGGCCGCCGTTTTGCACCTTATATAACAAGCAGACGTACCCGCGCGTTGCTGCGGGGCATGTGTTTTTTATTCGTATGATTTTTTTAAAGTTTTTTAGGTGGTTTGGTCTTTTGAATTAATGTGTACATCATTTTGTTTATTTTATTTTTTATTTATTTTGTGCGAGTTTATTTTTTCAGTCTCATGTTTAATATTTTTGTTTTTTTATATGGGCTTATGTGTTGGGCCTTATGGCGCGAGTATTTTTTGATCTGAATAAATCAGTACTTTTGTAAAAAAAAATTCCTATGTTGCGCCGAGCATTTTTTTATATTGCGTATTTATAAAAAATAAAAAAAAATTAGGCCGGCTTAAACTGGGAGCCCAGTGGGCCGGGTACTGTAGCACGAGGCTCAAAACTACGTCGTTTTAAATGCCATATTAGTCACTTACACGATAACCTGTCAGCAAGATATATACGAAAGACTGAGATAAGTCTAAGATAGATGATGATGATACCTATATAGACAGTTAAAAGTACATTATGATCATTTAAAACATACATGTACAGATTTGTTGGACCATATTTAACACACTAATAATTAGAAGAAGTAAAAGCTAAAGTATTTTCAGATATCTACATTACCAACAAATCAATTAATATAAGTCTAAATTGTCACTAAATGAGGTTTAAGAAAATAATACCAACCTGTTCTGGTTCAGAGTACAGGACGAATCCAAGGGCCAAAACAGCAGTCCTTCTGACATCATTACTCACATCAGACACAACAAAG
>BQNB010129849.1:0-19043 GCA_026074375.1 Tanacetum coccineum | reverse complement strand
ACTTTTTGGTCGTTCTTATATTTTCTTGTGTTATTGATCTGAGAAGTAACACGCCCCGGACCCTTATTCCGCTGCGACCCTATTTAGGGGTGTTACAGTTAGGGACAAATTTAGATATGAGTAGCGCTTACCACCCACAAATGGATGGTCAAAGCGAGAGGACTACATAAATGCTTAAAGATATGTTGCGTGTCTGTGTGATTGACTTTAGAAGTAGTTGGGATCGCCATTTGCCATTGGTCGAGTTCTCATACAACAATAGTTATCACGCGAGTATTAAGGCTGCACAATATAAGGCTTTGTATGGATGGAAATGTAGATCACCTATATGCTGGAGTGAGGTTGGAGATAGCCAACTCACCGGTCCAGAATTGATTTAGGAAATGACGAAAAAGATTGTTCAAATTAAGAACCGCTTGTTAACTGTCTGTAGGCGCTAGAAAAGCTATGCGAAGAGAAGGACTAAGCCATTGGAATTTAAAGTCAGGGATATGGTATTGCCCAAGGTATCTCCATGGAAGGGCGTTGTGCGTTTTGGAAAGCGAGGAAAGTTGAGTCCATGTTACATTGGGCCATTCAATATTCTAGCTAGAGTCGGTCTTATGGCTTATACGTAGGAGTTACCTAAAGAATTGAAAGGGATTCATACTACTTTTCATGTTTCGAATCTCAAGAAATGCTTAGCGGAAGGTAACATTATTTTTCCGATAGATAAGATTCAACTTGAAATTGTAGACCGAGAGGTTAAGCGGCTTAAGTAAAGATGGATACCTATCGTTAAAGTTTGTTGGAATTCTCAAAGAGGTCCATAATTTACTTGGGAACGTGAGGATCAGACTAAGAATAAGTACCCTTATCTCTTTACGAGTAATGATGAAGCGAGAAAAGCAGATAAGTCAAGTTGAGCACCAGGACGGCGCTCCCTAAAAGAGGGGAGAACGTAACAACCCGAGTTTAAGGTTAATGCTTATCCCGAGCTATGATAATTATTTTACTACGTAAGTGATTTTAGTCGTTTATGCTATATAAGGTTTGGTGAAAATTTCCATTTATTGGGAAATTTCAAGCCGTGATTGAGTTTCTATTTTTTTAGCCTCCGAGAAAGTTAGAAAAACTTATATTGTCGCTCCGAGAGCATGATTATTTTATTTTTGTATTTGATGGCTTTTCCCTGAGTTTTTGTAAAACCCGTGTTTAAAGGTCGTGTTTTACGTTATTTAACATTTTATTAAATGTTTTAAAGTAAATTAGTGAGACGAAATAAAAATATTTACGAATGTGGTGTGACTCGAGTCTTTGGTCGGCTATAATAATGAATTAAATAACTTTGTACTAAAAATAAAAGGACTTAAAGGATGGAAGGAATAAAAGTGTCAATGACTAAACTTGTTTCCTATAAAAGGAAGACATATACTTCCATTATTTCTCTTTACAAAAATCTTGTCTTCCTTCCTCCTCTCTGGAACCCACGATCGGCCACCCACTCAAACCACCTAAACACTTGATTTTTTTGACACGCAATACAATCAGAATATAAATATTAATCCTCTCATCAAGGCCTACATATCCTACTATGAAAATCCTACATGCAATAAGTATTTTAAAAGTTAGAAATTTGGTTGATTTCATGTGAGTTTGATCTCAAGAGGGTGTTATTAGTTGCTAGATTAGTGTTATTAGAAGTTGGTTTGATTGATAAAGGTTTCGGTTTTAGTTTTGGGGTGTGCTTTCGATTCGAACCAACAAGGGGAAACCAAAACAAATATTTGTTTTAGCTTTGTGAGTATTCTAGTTACATTTTTATGTAATTAATTTGATGATATTGTGTATTATATGTTATGTACTATAGGATTCAAGTGCAAAAATTATTGAAAACATATTTGATTATTAATCGAAGTTTGATAGTTTTGGTACACTTAAATAGGCTGGTTAAACATGTTTTGATAGTTAGTTTAAGTAAAAATTGCCATTTTAATGGGTTTTGAGTTGACTTGGTTTGACCAGAAAGTTTGACCGACCCGTAGCGTATCGAGAAATTTTTAAAAGTTATTTTTGATAATGAAAAGTGATAGAGTTCTCCTTTAGCTACGTTTTACTAGGTGGCTCATCATGTAACTCTTAATAACGAAGATTTTACGGCCGAATTAAGATTGGTAATTTTTGGTATAAAAGTCAACTACGAAGTTTGATTTTTGAAAGTCAAACTTGCGTATACTTTTAAAAATGGGTTATAATAAGCAATGGGTTCGTAATGTTAGTTAAATAATAATGAAATACGAAGTTCGGATTATATTATCCTTACTTTCGGCAACTTTCTAAAAATAGAAACTCTATAGTAAATGTTGTGATATTTTTAGCGCGTCAAAATAAATATTTTGCGTCGCACTTGGAGATTGTAGTATATGATTGTATATACGTAATAGATATATATATATAAATATATATGCAAGCATGAATTATACGAATTATTTTACTTATAGTCACGTACCGCTATATATGTATTATATAGGTCACGGTTGAGACGTGAAGTTATTTGCGCTTGTTGATTTGATTGAATTATATTCTTTTGCTTAAGGTTAGTTCATAGCCTCGCATTTAAATCTTTTGATTGTTTTATAAACCCGCGAGGGGGATACATGTTTGTTTTATAAATCGAGCACATATGATTTTATGGTATGTTGGACCCGATTATGAGAATGTTTCCGCATAAGTAGCTATTGTCAAAGTCCCTTATTTCATGAATCGTTAATCGCCTTGTGAGGTGAATGCTAATGCATTAATTAGATATATTGGGTTTGACAACTCCGTCCGGGGTATGAAGGTAGTAGGTATATGACAATAATACCTTGTTCTAGGGCAAATTGGCATATGAAATGATATTTGTATTATTAATGTTCGGTGTCATGAGCTTATTGCGTGAAAGAAAAGAGATGTTATACATTGTATTCGTTGCAATGTTTTCCCGAGAACTAATTATGTGTTCCAATATGATTACTTATTGATAATTTTAAACTCTATGAATTTCACTCAATAATTTTGTTGACGTTTTAAACATGTTTTATCCCAGGTAACCAAGGATGAAGGCAACAATGGCGTGGAGGTGTCGTGCGTGTGATGATTTGGTGAAAGACTACTTATGTGTTCCTTGTCTTTCAAAAACAATGTCTTAATGTGTTTTTAAACAATGTCTTTAATTTAAAATAATTGTCTTTCAAATGTTGTAATGGTTGTGGTTACGATTCCTATGGGGAACTAAACGTATTTTTCTCTGATAAATAATGGAACACATGTTTGTAAAATATCTCATTTGGGTCGTTTTCTATTATCTTGGTGAATGGTGCTATTTAGTAACACCCAATTGCAAATTCCGCTGCGCAATCCAAAAATGGGGGTGTTACACCTGAGTAGCTTGGGAGGGTTATGCATTGCATCACTGGGTCCATGATGACTATCTTCAATACCAATAATCAACTATGTGATTCTGATAGCATATGTATTAACCCAATTTCTGTCTATAGTGTATGAAGGCTTGTTTCTTTACACCCTTTATCCTTACAATTCTTTTTAATTCTTCAACCCCTTCAATGTTAGACCAATGCGTCCTTATTATCACTATGTTGGGTTTGTTCTGGTGATAACTCATGTGTTGGATAACATTTCCCAATCTCACTTTACTTCTTTTATATATCATACCTAAGGACTTCTACTCTATCTATTGGAGTGTCCCTGGGTAGATCCCTCTGGTTCTGGCTATATCATGAAACAAATACCTAAACCTAACCGCCTTATATCTCCTTGCTAATTGTAACTTGGTTGGTCATTTGGTAATTCCATCTTAGCCTTAAAACCATTTTAAAATCAATCAAGGTACTTGTGATATAAATCAAAGAATTTATACCTTAAAAGTTTCATCTTTTCAAAAATTGCCCCCCCTACATATGTACATCGGTATTCTAAATCTTTTAGCACATGTAGGGATGAGGTCGTGCTTGAGTCACTAAGATCACATTTATTCGTCTTATATTTTAATTACATTTTCTCCCTTTATCAAAAATGTCAAATCTCTTGATATTTTGGATACCAACTGATTAAAATATTAAGGTTTTTAAGGAGAAAAAAGTTATCTAATTTAGCATGTATCCTTGTAATATTTTAATGCTCCCCCTTAATTTATGAGGGAATCAACTAGTGTTGAGTACATAATTTAAAAGATTTTGAATTTATTGAAAAATTCTTGAAAACTTGTACTTCAACACTATTCATTTTTTATCTACACTATGCATTTACATATTCACAAGATAATGTTCGAGACTGGACCTGATATCAGCAAAACCTAGAATGACAAGTCATTTTGTCCTGTCAGAAGTCTGTAGTCCGTCTTGATTCTTCTTCCATCCATAAAACACTCTAAAGTCCTCATGATCCGTCTTGTCAGCAACGTCTTCTATATCTTCTCTAGCATGGAAGTTGTCCGCTTCTTATCCTTGTCAGTCCAAGCTCTCTTTGGCATGCCATCATTGTACCCCAACTCAAAGTTGTGCAGCATATAATCCAATTTGTCATGAACCTTCTTGAGTCTTCTATCTCCAAACATGTACAACTCGTTAGCTCTCATCAGCAACTTGTTGTTGTCCTTGTTCAAATAAACTAAACATGGTATATGTTCTTTGATATCTAGACCAACACATCTAAGTTGTGGCATTTTAATGTTAAGCATTGTCTGATAGTTTTCCACCCCAAGTTGGACGTCTTCAACCCTCTTCTTAATCACGGTTCTTTGAATAAAAAACCGAAGAGCAGTTACCAGATCAGTCTGTTCATCGCCTGTGAGGTGGCAGAGCTTGTTTTAGGCATACAGGACATACACATCTTCGTTATCATTAAATTTGAGTCTTAGAAAGTATGCTTCTTTGAATGTGTACTCCTTTTGATTGGCACATCATACAACAATATCCTTTAAATAACCATACACAAACTTTTTATTAACTGAAATTCTAATGATGCTAAGAATCTTCATCCTAGAGTATACTTTGTGACCGGATTGAACAACTTGTCTTGCTCTATAGAGGAGTTTACGTTTGGGTCACCAGTAATTATTCCAAAAGCAACATCTTTGTCATAAGCTACCTTAGATAAACTCTATAGCTTTGAAATCATTTCTTCTATGCCTTCCAGATCATACCTTGCAGCTTTTGGTTTTGTCAATGAAGTAGCATATTTCTTTTCTACATTCTCATTTGTTAAGTAATCGAGATCTTTGTTCAAAAAGAAATCAACTAGAATTGTTAAACGACCTGGTGCACCGTGTAAAGGTAGAGGCTTGTTAAGATCATGTGGAATTCTATCACCTTCAGGATTTACCCAATTAAGTTTATTTGTCAGAGCTAAGTACCACTATTGAAAGTTGTACTCAAGCTCAATGTAGTTTATGTGTTTGCCCTTAAGTAATTTGAAAGCTGGTCCTTTAAGGCCAACTTTTGTGATTTTATCTTTCTTGAGACAATTCTTAATGAATTTGGTGAAGTTAATAATCGAACCCATCACATCATCAAACGCAAGTGGGTCTTTCTCAGCATTCACCATTTCATTAAACCAAGACTGTTTAGGGACATCATCAAAAGTGGGTTCCTTGTTCCATTATAGATCAGGAGATTCAGGTCTTTCAACAACAACCATTTTGAACCAAGTTGATTTATCACATTTAGGAACATTAGCATCGGATTGAGATGGATCTTCAGCATCAACCACATCAACTTTTATAGATTCTCCAGGATCTATTTCAAGATCATTTACAGTTTCTTCTGCATTTACAAATATATTAGTTTTGGATGACTTAGATGGAGATTTACCTTTCTTTGAGGAGCCAGCTTGATCTTTATCTTTCTTTGAAGACTCAGAATCCTTTTTCTTTCTCTTCTGCTTCTCCTTTTCTGAATTTGTTGAAGGATCTTGATCTTGATCATCTCGACGTCTCTTTTGCTCAGTAGGCTGATCTTTAAGCTATTTATCCATGTCATTTTCATCGATTAGGAGTGACTCTATCAAAGCATCATATAATTTCATATGATCTGGATGTTTGTTATATGACTTGGATTTCATCATCAGTTTTATCAGCTTGTTCTTCTGATCATATTCCTCGAGATAAGTTTCATTAAATTGTGTTGTAGAGTAGTGTAGTATGTCAATCCTCCACACATATAAGAATTCTAGAGAGAGAAAGAGAGTGATTAGCTTCTAGAGAGAGAAAGAGAGAAATGTAAATGAATTAACTAGAAACCAACACCCTCTCTATGTGTGGAGAGGGTATTTATACTTGTCTTACATAGATGAGGCGTGGGTTATCGCTAGTCCATAGGTTGACCCGGTTAGCTTACTTATTTAATACACGTTAAACTACGAGGTAAGAACTAATATATTTGATAGTGACCGAGTCTTTTCTCGATTCTTAACATAAGTGATATCATGCCTATCGAATTAACTGACGAAAAGTTAATAGGAGACCGATGCAATGGAACGACTGACGAGACTTTACAAGAAGGAAGTAGTCCTGAAACTTAAAGTACCAGTCTTGATTCTCGCAGACCGAGATAGTAGATTTACATCTTGTTTCTAGCACTCACTCTAGAAAGCTTTTGGCACACGTCTGGATATGAACACTGCTTATCATCCACAAACAAACAGTCAATGTGAGAAGACTATTCAAACGTCAGAAGTCATCTTACGCGCATGTGTGCTAGATTTCAGAATGGAATAGACATTTACCTTAGTGGAATTTTCGTACAACGATGGTTACCGTACCATCATTAAGGCTGTGACAACCGTGTCTTGAGCCAGTTAGTCAAACCGATAGTGTTGACCTAAGTATATTATTATGTGTTATAAGTATGTGTTTATGTGATCTTATGTGAGTTTGGTTATCAATCTAAGAACGTGATCATCTCATTTTGATTTAATTTATGGTTATTATGGGAATTTCATTTTGTTCACATTTTGTGATAATGAAATTGATAGTATGATTTTTATGTATGCTAAGTGAGTTAAGTATGTGCTTAAGATCATTTTGAGTTGTATGGGCATCTCATTCTGATTCTATATGTGTGTTAAAGTGTCAGATATTACAGGTGTTCACATGTGGTGATAATGGAAATGATTGACATGTCGCATGTAATGCTATGTCAAATATTGGAAAATTGAGGATTAAGTTTTATGGAAAGTATCTTATTTTAGAAATAAAATAAGTGAGTGAAATATAGAAGTTTGTAGCAAACTTTCTAAAAATGGAAAGTGGTTTGGTGAAATGAAGGTTATATTTAGAAAGTAGTTTTTATGAGAAAAGGTTTATAAAATTAGCTTAGGTTTTTTTTAAAATTAAGGTATTGAAGGAAATTAATTAACTAAAAAATAAAATAAAATAATTTTTTTCCCTATACATACATAAATACGAATTTTGTAGATAAAAGAAAAGAAAAAAAGAGTTTTAACCTAAAACTAATTCTAGTTTGATAAGGATTATAACTAGGTACCTATTTAATAAAAACCGTAGCTTATTTCCTTCCCCTTTGTTTGTGCCGTGAACTTCCCCCCCCCCCCCTCTCTGAACAAGGAAGTTAATTTTGGTGGATTAATCCAAGAAACATTCAAGAACTTGTTGTTTAGGTGCTAGCATTCAAGGTAAATGTATTCATCCTAGTTAGATTTATGTATTCATGTAACATAATCATTGATGGATCATTAGGGTTTTAAAAATCTGTAATTAATGATGTAATTAATGGGTTTTAAACATTAAAAATCATTTTTAGGGTTTAATTAGGGTTTAGATGTGAATGATTAGGGTTTATCATGTTAAATTCGTAACTGGAATCTGATCAGAATTTTAGGTCACCTTACGAGAGTCATAACTCGGTCATACAGATAGCTTTTATTGATGTTCTTAATTCTAAAATTATCTACAGAGAGTCTAGTTTTCAAAAAGTCTAGCCACGAACAATTTTGATTTCTTGAAGTAATTCAAATATTGCTTACAAGAAAAGTTGTTAAAATAGTAAATACGGGTCTAATTTAGGTCATGTTTGGGAGGGTAAAACCCTAACTTAAAATTCGAATTAAGGTTAGCCAATGCACAGGAGTTAAGTTCAATATGTATATAAAGAAACCCTAAAAGTAGAGCTTTTGATTTTATGTCTAAGTATGATAATTAGGGCCATACATTTTAGTGTGCGATCAGATCCAAATTGGGACAGGTTTGAAGTTTGATTTTATTTGGGATAGTTATACATGTAATAAGGACTTGAGAATCACATGGTAGTTATCAAACACATAAGGGAACATAGATGATTTTTGGTATGAATTATGGAGGTTGGCAAGTAGGGCTTTCAGATGCGTAAAGATACACTAAAATTCTGTATTTTTGAACAAATTATAGTTAACTAGTGTAATGAGTTAATGAAGTGGTTAAGGTTGAGCATGGCGTCGGGGTGACCCATGATGGTTAATCAAACCCTTAGACATCCATCATATGTGTGTTACATGGACTAGAGCTTTTAGCTTGGTCGTGTGTAACCGTGTTTATTTATTTATATAGTTTTGTACAAAAGATTGGAAAGTTGCTTGAGCATCAGGTGAGTTTTATAGTCTCTCTTTCTACAGTGTTTTAAAATTGGGATGAAATGATGCTTATGGTTTGAAAAGTTTTAATTGCTGTGGTTATGTGGTTTTACTTGAGGCATGAACATTTATGTGGTTATTATATGTGATGTGCTTTATTGTTGTGTTGTTGGTTGGAGCATTGTTATGTGATTCCGGTTGGAGGGTAGTGGTTCTACCTATTTAAATCCAACTGGAGGGTTGAAATAAGACTTAATTCTGTGTGATTTCGATTAGAGGGTAGTGGTTCTACCTATTTAAATCTAATTGGAGGATTGAAATAATACTCAATGTTGTGTTGGTCCAGGCCTAAGTATAAGTTCTAGTTGGTAGACTTTTAGGTGCAAATGTGACATATTTGGGATCGGATGAGTACGCCTACTTAGTGTTGTGATATAGGATCGGATGGGTACGCCTACCCAGTATTTGGATTGTTAGTTTGGTATGGTGTTTTGGATTAAATGCTAAACACAAGTTCATGATAGTACATATATGTCCTGCCATGTTCGGTTTTCTTAATCATAGTAATTGGTTTTAAAGTTTGAATTGTGTGTCTTAAACCTATGAATCTCACCAACCTTTATGTTGACGTTTTTAAGCATCATTTTTAGGTAAGCATAAGTAAGATCATAGGAATGTGAGAAGTGGCTAGAGAGACCTTAGGCTGCATACGGAGTTTAATATCCTAGCTTATTTCTTGTTTGATTGAATATTGAATGTTTGTTAGTTGATCTGCTTAGACTTGTTTTGGTTGTATTTCATGTCTTAATATTGATTTAAACCCCTTTTACTTCAATATAAGACGTTGGATATTAGTTTATGTTTGCTTGGGTATTTTCATGACACTTTGTGTCCTTTATGTTATGTTTAGTTCGTGTAATTTTCTCTATTGTGACACCATTATGTTGTGATGATATCCATTCTCGTTACGCCTCGTGTTTCTGCCTTGGCGGGGTGTGACAAAGGTTGCGCCATTCGAGGCACTTTATGGTTGTAAGTGTTGATCACCTATCTCCTGGACTGAGGATGGAGATAGCCGCACGTGATCGTCAAAAGAGTTAAGCCGATGTGAGGTGTAAACCTCTAGAGTTTCAAGTCGAAGTTGAGGTCATGATGAACATTTCACCATGGAAAAGAGAGATACATTTAAGCAAACCGGAAAAGAGAAACCCGCAATACACCGACCCTTTTAAAGTACAAGCTAGAGTTGAAACCATTGCTTATAGACTCGAACTTCCACAACAACCAAGTAAGGTTCATAGCGCGTTCCATGTGTCAAATGTAAAGAAGTGTTTGTCTGACAAAATACTTTTCATTCCGTCGGATGAAATCCAAATCAATGACAAGCTCTATTTCATAGAGGAACCGATAGAGATTATGGACGAGGTAGTCAAACGACTAAAGTAAAGTCGTATTCTAATCGTCAAGGTTAGGTGGAATTCCAGGCGAGGTCCTAAATTCACCTGGGAACGTGAAGACCAGGTTCTAAAGAAGTATCCACATTTGTTTATCGACATCGTACCTTTGTCAGATACCGCGAATTGAGCTTCGGGATGAATCTCTCTTAACAGGGAAAGATTGTGATAATTTTTCAGATTTCTATTTTTACGATTTACTTACTTTTTTCACTTTTTACGTTTACGTAATTTAATTTGCGTGTAATCGGAAAGTTATCTCACGTATACTAAAAAACAGCACTGGACACGTTTTGTCTTTTGAATAAATATGGCCTACTCATGACTAAGATGTTTTGTCTTTACGGACATATTTTCATATGTCGCGTATGTGTATTTTTGCAAGTTCCGTGAACTAATTCATTTTGCATAATTTTCATGCATGCATGCATAAATAATCATACCATCTTAAACCAAGATATCTATGTAATGTTCATACACATAAAATTCAAAATTTGAAAACTTGGTCCCCTCCCATCTTCCTTTTGTGCGTCCGATCCTCACACACACCACACAACCACCATTTTTTTGCTAATGTTGTCTCACTATGATACAATATCCTTCTTATTAATTCTCAACATATTTTTGTCTTGCCCATGGTTTGAACACCACAACATAGGATTCAATTTTAATTTTTGTATATACATAAAAGGTGTCTACATTCATTTCATTCATTCTACAAACACAAAAACACCTACAAGCAAATTGCTCTCTCTTTTTCTCTCTTGTCTTGGGTTCAGCCAAAAATACAAACACAACACCTTTGGTGTTTGTTTTCTCGATCTTCAAATATTTGGATTATTGTGTTACTAGTGGTTCATTGGTGGTTATTTTTAGGTTATTCTTGATCATTTTCGGGTAAGATTCATCACTTTTTCTTCACTTTTGTAAGCCACTTCTCATCTTTTTTTCTTCATACATATTTCATATATATCATCTATGCATACATCTCGAATCTTTTCAAAACATCATCACCTATGTTTGTGCAAAAGTTTTTCATGAAGAAACTAACAAAACTTAAAGCTTATACAACTTTATTTATATTTTTGAACTTATTCTTGTACTTTTAGGTTAAATCTATGTTTATATGTGTTACTAGTTATTCTGTTGAGTTTTGTAATAATTGGTGGAAAAGATAGGTAGTCTTGGAGTTGTTTGAGTGTTGGTATCAATCGGTAGAAGGGATTTAGGCTAGAAATGAAGTTGTGATGTTTGCGGCTAAATATATGGTGTAGTTTTGGTATAAAATACGTGTGGTACGAATTTGCTATGGGGTATAACGAGTAGATAATTCCACTTTAAGTAACCAAAAGTTTATAAATATAATAGTACACTTAAATACGAATGCATGGATATAAATTTCGTTAAAATCTGACTTAAAGCGGACCAAATGAAGTTCGGATAAAACTAGTGACTTTTCCCGCAAAAACTGTTTTAAACACATTCTGTCCAGTTTATGTTTTTGTGTTTTTGACCCAATTAGGTTCCTAGTCGGGTGAAACTTATAAGAGAAAACTTTTAGAACGTAATTTTTCCTTGAAACGTCGCTTTTGACCATCTCGTGAATCCTTATAACGAAGGAGTTGCGCCCTTGTAAAGACGGACTAAAATCTGAAAATTTTATAAACTTTTTTGCATGATTTTTGGCTAATAAAAGCGAGCTGATTGAAACTTAAAATGAGGTTTTTGGGCGTTTTCGAGTCTGAATGAGCTATAAAACCCTTAACAAATATTATAGTATCACTTATATATTTTCTATGTGCGTCAGAAACTTTCAAAAATATTATTAAGTAAGCGAGATAGGATTTATTAAAGTTGGTGACTTAAAAATAATAGTAATCAATATAATGACGAATAAAATTGGTAACTAGACTTTTGGTAGGTTACTTAGCTGTTTTAGGCGAGATATAAATTAAACGGAAATAGTTAGAAAACGAATAATGTGCGAGATTTTTAAAGATTGGTTAAAATAGTAACTTTTGTTTTAGCATCGAAACTTAATAAAAACTATATAAGTTTTACGAGATCATATTTTGACTTACATGACTAAAACGCAAACATGTTCGGGTGATGAGAACTTTATAAAAATCGCATATGCATCATTTCACTATTGTTTGCTTGCATCTAAAACGCACTATATTTCAACTAGGTCGCGTTTTGGACATTTTTGCCCGTTCTTCGTTTGTTGATTGTTTCCGGTTAACCTCTTGCTAAATGTGAGTTTCATAGCCCCACTTTTTACTTGTTTTTTTAAGTATCCTTTACAAATCTCAGGGTGAGATACATGCTATGTTTTTACTTTGGACGCAAATACTTTTAAATGTTTACGGATTAGTCTAAGTGTCGACTCACTTTCATGAACCGTTAATTACGGGTTGTATGCGCGATTGTTATAGATAGATCTATTGGGGTTAACATCCCCGTCTAGGTAAGTAGCGCTTACATGTATCGGTGGTCTCGATGAAACGGAGGTATACCATGTCGGAACTTTAGGTAGTCTAGGGTTGGACACCTACGTGGGCGTTTTACTTGGCATATATTTAATGCATTACATTGTTTAGCTTTGGTGTCATGAGTTTAGTACTATCGTAAACACCTTTTTGTGATATTGTATGTGTTACATTAGTCACGCTATGCTAAATCTTGCGTTCCATACTTAACATTTTCTTAAACCTATGAACTCACCGATATTATTATTGACCTTTTAAGCATGTTTTTCTCAGGTGATTAAACTTTTAAGGACTATTTGAAGTGCATTTGGAGTCAGCATGCATCATGGCTTACTTTTATGAAACTTTTATTTATATTACTCGTTGATGTTATGAGAACCATTTTGACTATCGTTTTAACTCTAATTATTTTGATTCATGTAAAACCTTATTTCTTTTAATTAATTCAATGATGTAATATTTTTAAAATGTCCTTTTAGTGGTTGTTCTCTTGTACTTTGTGTTTGAGATAATTATGAAGTTCCGTTTCTAGTTACCTATTTTGCTGCGCCATATTTTAGAGGTGTGACAGATGACATGCATAATAGATCATACAACTGAGGCATAAAGAATTCTCTGCATGCGCTTCACCTCAGCATGTGTAGAAGTACCTTGAGCCTTTCTCAAATGGCTTTTCTTGCATTGGGATACTTACACGCTTGGAATTCTTCATATTTAATTTTTTTTAAGATTTTCTCAATGTAATCACTTTGACATAAACCAATTAACCGGCTAGATCTATCTCTGTACATCTTGATTCCAAAGATGTATGTCGCTTCTCCCAAGTCTTTCATCGCAAAACACTTTCCAAGATAGGATTTTACATCTTGTAACATTGAAATGTGATTTCTCATGATTAATATGTCATGGACATATAAGATTAGGAAAGTAACATTACTCCCACTAACTTTTACATATACAAATGGCTCATCACGGTTTTAAGTGAAACCAAACTTATTGATCTCCTCATCAAACCTTTTATTCCATTGCCTTAATGCTTGCTTTAGTCCATAAATAGAACGTTGGAGCTTGCATACTTGGTTTGGTTATTTTGTGTTGACAAAACCTTTTTGTTGTACCATATAGAATTCTTCATTTAGATGTCCATTAAGGAAGGCCGTTTTGACATCCATTTGCCAAATCTCATAGTTATATAATGCGGCTATAGCTATAAGAATCCTAATAGTTTTTTGTCTACAATAGGAGATAAGGTTTCTTCATAATCAATTCTGTAGGTTTGAGTGAAGCCCTTCGCTACACGACTAGCTTTATAGGTGTGTACATTACCATCTATGTTAGTCTTCTTCTTGAAGAGCCACTTACTACTAATGGTTTTACTGTTAGGAGGAAGATCAATTAAGACCCAAACTTGGTTATTTTTTCATGGATTGGATTTCCATGTTCATATCTTCAAGGCATTTATCTGATTTAGGATCTGACAATATAGCTTTTTAGTTAGCGGGTTCATTATGATCCCCTAACTTATGCTCCACAGCATTGACGTATAAGCACATTCGATATGGGGCATGTCGTGTCCTTGTGGACCTATGAATGGGAGTTACATCACTTTGAGGTTCAACAATTTCTTGTTCATCCTCATCATGATGTTTACTAGTGTTTTTAGAAGGATGCGTATCTTCTTAACCCATTGTTTCCTTTGGGTATCCTACAAAAATACACTTAATAGATCTAAGTTTAAGTTTGTCAGGTTTAAAAAGCGTGTCATGCTTAACAAGTGCCTCACAACCCTAGACTTTTAAGTAAGACAACTTAAGGGCTTACCCATGCCATACCTTGTATGGTATCTTTTCAACCTTCTTAGTTGGAACCATTTTGAGAATGCATGCAGCAAACTCAAGAGCATAATCCTCAAAGGACTTAGGTAGAGTAGTTTGACTCATTATAGGGCAAACCATGTCTAGCAAGGTTTTATTTCTCTTTTCAGACACATCATTATGTTGTGGTGTATATGGAGGAGTGTGTTGGGAAACTATTCCATGCTCCTTAAGATGATCCAGAAACTCTTGACTCGTATATTCTCTACCACGATCATAACATAGAGCATTTATGGTCTTTTCTAGTTGATTTTGTACTTCTCTTTGTAAACTTCAAAAGTTTTAAAGACTTCATGTTTATGTTTAAGCATAACCATAACGACTAAAGTCTTCAGTGAAGGTAACTAAGTAAATTTCTCCTTGTCTTGACACATTTCTAAATGGGCCACATACATTGGTGTGTATTAGTCCAAGTAGATCCTTAGCTCTTTCTGTTTAATGCGGAAAAGGCTTACGTGCCATCTTACCAGACATACATGAAACACATTTATCAAATGACTCATCGTCAGTTGATTTAAGAAGCCCATCATGATGTAGCTTCTTAATGCTCATCTTGTTAATATGTCCAAGATGATAGTATCACAAGAGAGTAGAGTCAAAGATTAACTTGGATCTTTTATTGCTAATCGCATAAATAAAACTATCATTTGAATTATAAGATGTAAATTAATTTCATAAATACCATCTCGAGGAGTAGCATGAGAATAAAGTAAATTATCTTTAGAAAATGATATACCACCATTCTCCAAACAATTAACAAATCCATTGTCATTCAAACAAGAAACTAAAATTACACACCTAGTAATAGAAGGTGCATAGTGACAATTGTCTAATACAATAACTAAACCATTAGGAAGACATAAATTAAAACTTCCAATTGCTTCAATAGTTGCATGATAACCATTGCCCACATACAGGTTCATAGATTATGCCTTTAGCTTCTTGCTTCCCCTAAGTTCCTGAGTAGTATTACAGATGTGAGTACCACAATCAATGTCATACATCTAAAATTTATTAGGTAAAAAAAGAATAAAGTTCTATTGTGAAGATACCTGAATTACTAGCAAATCTAGCTTGCAGCTTCTTCTTTATCAGCTCAGTGAGATACACAGGACAGTTTCTTCTCCAATGACCTTCCTCGCCACATTGGTGGCTGATGACATCAAATAAGGTCACATTATTAGC
Organism: Tanacetum coccineum; assembly: GCA_026074375.1. NCBI lineage: Eukaryota > Viridiplantae > Streptophyta > Magnoliopsida > Asterales > Asteraceae > Tanacetum > Tanacetum coccineum. The sequence goes on along the minus strand of BQNB010129849.1, from coordinate 3,437 downwards.
ATCACTAATCCCATCTATATTGCTTGTTTTACATTATTTTATATGAGATTTGATACTTAATCGTTTATATTTATTAATCTCAATTATTATTAAGAAATTCGCGAAATATGGAGAAAAGCACGTGGTTTGGAGCATAAACAAAGAATTCAAGGAAGTTTATTGATTCTGACAACCAATACGTTGTGTCATTATAGACACATACGTCGTATCCCAAGACTTAGATGAAATAAAGACCATTGCATGACTTTGAAAAATACGCCGTATTCACTTCATCAGATACGCCGTATATGATACCTTCGTCAACACTCAGAGCAAACACAATTTCAAGAAATACGCCATATTTAAAAGACCCTATACGCCGTATAGGTAAGCGATCATCGAATATGCCGTATTAAACCCTTTCAATACGACGTATCGACCTTTTTCCAGACTCTATGATATGTATTTAATCACATATCATTTTTCCTTAATAAAATAAGCTTAAAAGACCAAAAAATACATGAAAAATACATTGCATACATTTGTATTATGAATTGAGTCTTGCAGGTAACAGATATATCATAAATGGACAAAAATGATGCCAAAATAGACAAAACCAAGCACGAGATTAAAAGAGTGCAAGAAATCAAAGCCGGAGGCGTATACATCTTCAAATGGGCTAACCCGTACCTATTTAATAGGCCAGGTCAACCCATTAAGATTTATACTATAAAACCTTAAGCCTAAAATTACAAATTTAAATCCATTTCCTTCATTACATGATCCTGGCCCAAAAGATAATACAAAGCCCAAATACCAAAACCATTTCCTGGGTCCAAAGTTATAAAAACACAGGGTCAAACTACTGTTTACCTTTCTTCCTTCCCTTCCATTTTTCACACAAAACCAGGGTAAATCACACCATTTACACACGTACGCTTCTAGAAGCTAACACCCCCTGACAGGCCTGACAATCATTTAGCCACACTAGAAATCCTATAAGTTTTGATTGGTGGATAGGGTGTGGAAGTAATCCAAGGGTACTAAAATGATGGATTGAGATTGAAGGGTCAGGATTAAAAGGTGGAGACGTTCCTGATGGCCTAGAAGATTCACCTCCTCACTATAAATAGAGAAAGGACCACACAGAGAAAGACGTGTAGTGTAGGAGAAGTGTAGTGTAGTAGTAGCATATTAGTCGCTTATTTTTTAATTTTAGCTTATTGTTCGTTCTTTAATGTAATTTCCTTTTTCAACAGCTTGTAACCTCTTTTAAGATTAATAAAATTCAGTTTCATTTAAAATTTGCCTTAAGTTTTGTTTTACTTTTAAGCAAGTATGGTTTAAATGTGTTTGGAATTCACTAATAAGCTCAAATAAGCTCATTACCTTTTAAGCTTCTGCTTATTCATTTAGGCTTTGCTAAGAGCTTAACTGAATAAGTCTCTCATTTAAACAGCCTCAAAACTTACCTTAAGCTCTTGTTAAGGATGATAAGCCAGATTTGGATGGGCTTATGGACATTACTAGCTTGTTTTTAACAAGCTAGAGCTTGTAAATAAGCTCTAAATGAGCAATTTAGATCCCTGTTAAGTTGGGATCAAGGTACACTTACTTTTCCTCCTTTGTAAGCTAAATCATTATCTCTGCTTATTCTCATCTTATTACTGCTTATTGATTGCTTATTTTAGTATATTTGTGCTTAATGTGTTTCATGTTAGCTTATTAAGTCTTAAATTTCAAGTTTGCAAGATTAGTATTAGTTTGATTTGTGTTTTGATCAAAACTGCTTAGTTATTAATCTAAACTGCTTATTAATCTTAGATTATTAATTAATGCTTAATTTCCCTAAGTTTTTGCTTAATAGACTTTAATATACCTAGGACTTAATCTGTTTTCTAATTTCAAGGCTAATTAAAATCTGTTTGAGTTTAAAAATTGGTTTTAAGAAATTTAAAGGGGTGTTTGGCATAAGCAGTCTTAACAGAAGTTAAGACTGCTTGGGTCATTTTTAGGGATTGAGTTAGTTTCCTTAAGCTTTAATTAAGTCTTAAGGATAGTATTAATAAGTTTTAGATTAAGTTTTGTTTAGTTTAGAGTTTGTTTTAACAAATTTCAAAATCTGATAGTTCTTTTGGCCTTCAAACTGCTTATTTGATTATTTTCTTAATGATGCATTTGAGGTATGGTTTGTATGTTTAATTTGGTTTCTACTGCATCAAATGTTTATCTGTTTTTAAGTCATAAAGCCTTTTGAGAACTTGTGTTCAAAGTCAGTTAAGCAATTTAAAGATTTTAAGCTTATTCTTTAGGTCCTTTGCTTGCAGATCATCAGAGATAGAATCATAGCTTATTTTAGGATAAGTTCTGTTGGAATTAGCTTTTTTAAGTCTGTTGTTAATCTGTTTTAAAGATGTCAAGGTCAATTTTTGTGTCTAGATCTTAAGCTGCAAAAGTATGCAAGTCATCTAAAAAAGTCCAAAAATAACTAGTGTAGTCCGTCATTTTCATAATCCTTTTCTAGCTTATATGTTTAGCCTATTTTCTTAAGTTTAGCTTATTTGTGTCCTTCAAGTATTAATCTAAATCTGTTTTAGGTTTGTTAGCTTTTACTTTTAGCTTATTTGGTCTTAATTCTAGCCTAAAGTGTGTCAAAAATCTTTTAAAGTCCTCTTAGTGTCAATCTGTCTAAATTCCTTTTAGTGCCTTTTGATGCTTTCTAGCTTATTGATTTTTGCTTGTTTCTAGTTTAAATAGCTTATTAGTTCTAGATTAAGATCTGTCTTTAGCTTATTTGTCTTTTCTTTTGCTTATTGTGTCCTAAATAAGCCAAACAGTTTAGTTTTTAGTCATTAGTTATAATAAGCAAATCTGTCATCTTTTTATAGCTTTTTCTAGCTTAATAATAAGTTCTGTCAAAAGTCCCTTTATTAAAGTTGTTTATTTTTGCCTTAACTTTAGCTTTTTCAAAAAGAAAAATTAAAAAAATGTTTTACAAAAAGGAAGACACATGACTCGAACCTTTGACCTCCCCTTCACAACACACATGACTTACCATCTGCGCCCTTGGGTCTTTTTCGTTTCATAATGGTTTTAGTTTGTACTTATGCTCTTTTAGTTTTGCTTATTTAGCTTTTATGATTTTTAGCAGCTTATCTGTTTCTTCTTATTTAGTAATTTTTCTTTATAAACCTCTTTTTTAGCTTATAGAATTTTTATGAATTTTCTTAGATTTTTAGGATTAAGTTTAATATTTTTAATTTCATTTTTAGTATTATTTAGTTAAATAAATAGTTTTAAATAGTTTAAAAATCCAAAAAATTATTTTCTGTCTTTTAAAAAATCATTTTAAAGCATTTAAGTTTAAAAATTTGTAGTTTGAGATTTTAGAGTTTTATTTTGTCTTATTTGTTTAATTAGTTTGTTTTAATTTGCTTTAATTGTTTTTAAATGTCGTT